>BLBF01000026.1:6666274-6684342 GCA_015471245.1 Laticauda colubrina | reverse complement strand
AAAGAAAGAAAGAAAGAAAGAAAGAAAGAAAGAAAGAAAGAAAGAAAGAAAGAAAGAAAGAAAGAAAGCCTTCATCATTTTCCATTGGATTGCTGAAGTGTGTTCTACATGAGACTTCTTTTGAAGACTGTGCAGAAATTACAACTGATTCAGAATGCAACTGTACATCCAGTGTTGTGTTCCCCAGTTTTGTCCACATTACACCCTGTAAGCTGCTCTGGCTTCTAGTTTTCTTCAATTCAAGATGCTTACTTTTATCTTTAAAGACCTGAATGTGTTTTTATGGGTCTACAGCTCCTTACAGAAATCTGTCCACTCTTCCAGATTGGGTACACTACTAGTCTGTCTTCTTAAATGTTGCTACCTTATTGGACCTAAAAAGGATGCTTTTTCTGTAGCTGTCCCACCTTTTGGAACACCATTCTCCCATGGGGTTTGGAAGTCTGTAATCCTTTTAGGCTTCCTCAAAGTCTTCAAGGAACAGATTTTCCCCAAAGTACTAAGAAAAGATGAGATTAGTGGAATGAATTTATTGTAGCTGCATGGGAAAGTTTAGTCAAGGAACCAGTTTTTAATTGTGTTAATTGTTTTACAATATAGTAGGTATTGTACAGATATTGTTTTATTTTGGGTTGGAGATACCTTGAGTTTGGTGCAAGGTGACTATAGTTATATGGTTATTTGGCTTTAGAAAAGATAAATAAATAAATATGCTTCTATCATGAATGTTCTGTACTTAAGTTCATCATTTCATTTTCATGTGTAATAAAAGAAGATCCTGTATCTGTCCTGAATATTTTGACTAACTTGTTTTAATATTTTTTTTTACTTTTATTTATTTGTTTGTTTATTTTTACTTATTTCTTAAAATCATATGTTGCCAATCTTATAGTCAAAGGTCTCTGGGAACCTTACAAGTAATAGAATACAAAATAGCAATAGCACTTAGACTTATATACAGCTTCACAATGCTTTACAGCCCTCTCTAAATGGTTTACAGAATTAGCATATTGCCCCCAATAATCTGGGTCCACATTTTACCCACCTTGGAAGGATGGAAGGCTGATTCAGCCTTGAGCCTGGTGAGATTTGAGCTCAAATTGCAAGCAGCCAACAGTCAGCAGAAGTACCCTGAGTACTGCACTCTAACCACTACACCACCATGCCTCTTAAATAGTTAATAATAAAACTAATGTATCTAAAACAATTAAAACATTAAAAAAAATCAAAAACATTAATTAAGCATTAAACATTAAAAGTTAACAAAAATGAGGAGAAGGCGGAGCCTCGTCTCGGTGCTACAACTGCGATCTCGGGGCTCTGAGATTGCAGCTGATATTTTCACCCCCGGTCGGTCCTAACGGACCTAAACCGTCCCGTAGAGATGGGGATTGTGAAGGGCACAGTCCCAGGATCCCAGAGATATCGCAAAATCTCTGGTTTGATCCGGGAGAAGTCCTTTTGCTGGCGGTGGAAAGGCAGCCTCCAAAGCTGCTGAAGTCAGGACAGCTCCGAAAAGAAAGAGGCTGGAGAGAGGGTGTGTCGGCTGGGTGAGAAACTTCCTTTTGTATTGCAAATTGGCTGAGACCTGAAAGGATATCCTGGACAAAGAAGAAACCTTTATTTTTCTTTGACTGGAATCTCCTTGAGCGGCGTTTTTTAAAGTGATGTCAAATTGAGGCTTGGATTCTTTCCTTACTATTTTTTTCTCTGAGGAATTTAATGTGATTTTGTAAATAACCAGATTGAATTTTTTCTTATATATATTTTTATGCCTCTTTTGATTTTTTAATTTTCTTTAGGATAGAGGCCCCCTTTCTTTTTTATTTTTCCCTCTGAGTTTTGTATACATTACTTTTCTTTCTGGCTGAGAGGGGAAAAAAGTATTAAGAGACTGTGCAACACTGCCAACTAGAGGCTTGAAAATATTTTATTTGAACTGGGGAGAAATGTATAAACACTCCTTCTCAAGGACATTTTAATGTGATAAGATGGAGGGAGAGTGCAGAAAAATATTATTACAGGTGTTTTCCTGGACTCTTATCAATGTTTCAACACTTGAGGCTTGGCTTTGAAGCTGCTGGAGAAGAGAGTCATAATAAGAGCCTTGGATAAATAAACAAAGTGCAGTGTGCAGTCCATATATATATATATATATATATACTTGTGAAATCTCTACTCGCCAGCCTTTTTGTATATTTCAATTCTAGTAATATTTTTATTTTTGCTTTTTATTTTATCCTTTTTCTTCTTTGGCTTTGGGCCATTTTTATTATTGGATTTTTCCATTTTGGATTATAATTGGCTACTCTATCAGATGGACTGAAGGTTTAAAAGAATTTGAAGTTTTTTGAAGCATTAAAGTGGAAAAAAGGGGGAAAAAAAAGAAAGTGTGAAATGAAATAGACTGTGTGATTTGGATTGTTTGGTGACTTTGGGACTTCTGGAAACTCTTATCTGAATGATTAAAATCATTTGGATTTTACAATGGCATTACTTATGGATGAACTGAAAATGGAATTTATAAAATATAAACAAGAGAAACAAGAAGGGAAGGATTCTTTTGGCTCTATTTTTAATTTTTTAGAAATGGCAATTTCTACATATGAGAAACTACAAGAACAAGAAGATTGGGATGAAGAAGAAACCATCCTTAATGAACAAGCAACTTTATTTGGGAAAGAAAGGGGAAAGGGGAGAAAGAGAATGGAGAATTTAAGACTTAAAAAAACAACCAAAAAAGGGAAAAACAAGGTGAAAAGTGGACACAACATCAGAAAGCAACAGAAAAGAGGAATACACAAGAAGGTGGAGATTAAGAGACAAGGGGGTAAAAAGGGTAGAGTGGAGAAGCAAGGGAGGAAAGAAGGGAAGAGAAGTTACAAAGGTTTGAAACAAGATGTAAAGAAACAGAATTTATTTAGAGATAATGGGTAAACATATAACTGAAAAAGAGATTCTGCAAAGATACATAAGATTGTGTTGTTGTATTTGTATTTGAAATAATGTTAGAAAATTGGAATAATATATGATTATAAAATGGGACAAAATATTTAATGTAACTTAGCGAAATTTTTTCTTTTTAAATAAAAATAAATGAAATCAAATATGAGAGAATTGAATTAAAGAAAAATGGGAACATTGTTATTGTTTAATATTTCAAAATATAAGTGAAATAGGGGGAAGTAATTAAGTAAAATCTATAAGCGTTCCCATAGAAGCATGATACTTATTTAGAAAGGATTGTGTAAAATGTTTAAGACTTAAATGAATATTAATTTGAATGATATAACTTTAATTGCTATGGATTGTTGTTTTAATTATATTATATTTTTTAAATATAGTTTCAAAATATTGAGTTTATCTTTAGAATGTACTATGCAGAATCCGAATGAAAATTATGTGTCATGTTAAGCTTTAAAACTAGGGGAGGGATAAGTATGACAAGGTATTATACTCCAATCAGTCATTACAGAAGAAACTTTGTGTTAATGAGAAAAGATAAATAGCTAGCTGAAATAGAACAGACAAAGGATATAAGTATAATGATTTAAATTGAGATGAAATAAATATAATAGAATTAAGAGAGTGAAAAGAGAGGAGAAGCTATACAGAAAATGCAAAATAATAAATAAGAAATGGAATGTTATTTAAAAGTAAGCATAAACTTGAATTTATCTCTGTACAAAAAGATGTAACTCGGGATCAAACTGCCGTCCAAAAAGATATTTTATGTTTTTTATGTTTTGTGTTTGTTTGTACATGTTTGTTTGTTAAAAATTAATAAAATTCTTAAAAAAAAAAAAAAAAGTTAACAAAAATGGGTAAAAGGGACCAATATTAAAATAGGGTGGAGCTGGAATCTTCTACTAATTGACTAATTACTTAAAACCAGGTGGCAGAACTAGATTTTCAGGCCTTTTCAGAGTTTGGGGGCAAATCTCACCTCAAATGACACAATATTTCAAAGGGCAGGAACAAAGGCAGAAAAGGTTATTTTTCTGGAATCCATCAGTTGAAATTCTGTCAGGTCTGCAACATGCCCCTTCTGCTGAAGGAAGTGGGATAGTCCAATCTAGACAGATGCCATAAAGGGCTTTGAAGGTGATAACACAACACCTAGAATTAGACCTCGAAGAAACTGGAAGCCAGTACAGTTCACATAATATTAGCCACTTTAGAGGCCCTAGTACTGTTCATGCTGTTTCAATCTGTATCAGCTATAGCTTCTGAATATTCTTTAAAGGTAGTCCAATATCGAACACATCTCAGCAGTCCAACACAAAGTGACCAGGGCATGAATGTCTGAGCACATTTTTGCAACTCTTATTTTCTTTTTCCACCTATATCTCCCCATATATACACTTGCCAGTCTAATTCACATATTCCTGACCTGGCTTTTCAGTCATGGCTTTGTAATTTTATACATTGTCTTGTTTCCCCTTTTTAGGAAAAACCTAGATATGGGTTATGATAGTAGTGATGAAGTATTTGTGGTCATGTATGGTATCTTTTCTTGGTTTTATCTTTCATATATAGGTGAAACTCAAAAAAATCAGAATATCGTGCCAAAGTTCATTTATTTCAGTAATGCAACTTAAAAGGTGAAACTAATTTATGAGATAGACTCATTACATGCAAAGCAAGATAGTTCAAGCCATGATTTGTCATAATTGTGATGAGTATGGCTTACAGCTCACAAAAACCCCAACTCCACAATATCAGAAAATTAGAATATTGTGAAAAGGTTCAATATTCTAGGCTCAAAGTGTCCCATTCTTATCAGCTAATTAAACCATAACACCTGCAAAGTGCTCCTGAGATTTTAAATGGTCTCTCAATCTGGTTCAGTAGGAATCACAATCATGGGAAAGACTGCTGACTTGACAGCTGTGCAAAAATACATCACTGACACCCTCCATAAGGAGGGAAAGCCTCAAAAGGTAATTGCAAAAAAAGTTGGATGTTCCCAAAGTGCTGTATCAAAGCATATTAATAGAAAGTTATGTGGAAGGGAAAAGTGTGGAAGAAAAAGGTGCACGAACAGCAGGGATGACTGCAGCCTGGAGAAGATTGTCAGGAAAAGGCTATTCAAAAGTGTTGGGGGACTTCTACAAGGAGTGGACTGAGGCTGGAGTCAGTGCATGAGCCACCACACACAGACAGATACTTGACATGGGCTTCAAATGTCGTATTCCTCTTGGTCAAGCTGCTCCTGAACAACAAACAACATAAGAAGCTTCTTACCTGGGCTAAAGAAAAACAGAACTGGTCTGTTGCTCAGTGGTCCAAAGTCCTCTTTCTGATGAGAGCAAACTTTTTCATCTCATTTGGAAACCAAGGACCCAGAGTCTGGAGGAAGAATGGAGAGGCATACACTGCAAGATGCTTGAAGTCCAGTGTGAAGTTTCCACAGTCTGTGTTGATTTGGGGAGCCATGTCATCTGCTGGTGTTGGTCCACTGTGCTTCATTAAGTCCAGGGTCAACACAGCTGTCAACCAGGAGATTTTGGAGCACTTCATGCTTCCTTCCACAGATGAGCTTTATGGGGATGCTGACTTCATTTTCCAGCAGGACTTGGTACCTGTCCACACTGCCAAAAGCACCAAAACCGGGTTTAATGACCATGAGATTACTCTGCTTGATTGGCCAGCAAACTCACCTGACCTGTACCCCATAGATAATCTATGGGACATTGCCAAGAGAAAGAAGAGCTGAAGGCTGCTATGGAAGCATCTTGGTCTTCCATAACACCTCAGCAGTGCCACAGGCTGATAGCTTCCAAGAATACTCATCTCAAATGATCTAACTGCAAGAGCCCATTGTAACTCAATTACCAAAAAGGTTAAGAGTTGTAAGCCTAATCCTGCATAGCTATTTCTCTGGTAATATCACATTACATACAAAACATTTGCTAGACCAATACTTGAATACAGCTCATCAGTCTGGAATCTGTTGTACATATCTGAATTAACACAATTGAGAAAGTCCAGAAATATTTCACAAGAAGAGTTTTCCACTCCTCTACTTGTAGCAGAATACTTTATGCCACCAGACTTGAAATTTTAGACCGAGACAACCTAGAACTACACCGCCTTCAGTTCGATCTAAGTATAATACATAAAATTATATATTCCAATGTCCTATCTGTCAATGATTAGTTCAGCTTCAACCACAACAATACAAGAGCACACAATAGATACAAACTCAAGGTTAACTGCACTAGAACAGAAAAGTTGGAGATGTGGTTTTATTATCAAATTAAAAGAAGTAGATATTTATGAACTCTCAATATAATTTTATTGGTTAGAAGCTGAGAAGTTTGTTCGGAATCTGTCCACCAATTAGTTGGGTTGGCAGTATATAAACCAGCTATGTATGTTTGTAGCTTTAAGACAAAATCTCTGTATTGATTTATACTATATTCTGATTGGTTGATTATATTGTGAATTACCATAAGAGGAAGCGAGAGATTATAGCTTGCTCTCTCTGACATTCTGTCTCTCTGACGTTCTGTTGCTATCTAAAGTTTCTCTGTTGTATTTATGCTGTGCTTATATTTTGATATTTTTGTTTGCTGTAAATGACAAAGACAACTGATAAGAAGACTTTGTAATTGGATATTCTTTGGACTGTAAAACATATATGACTTGGAACATTTATTGGACTGTGGTATTTCTTAAAGTAAACTTTAACTCAATTTAGTGTATCTGTATGTGGCTAAATATTATTCATAACTACTCTCATAAATGTTTCCATGTGCATATCCTTGTTACTCAAGGGTTATTCTGTACATATCATAATTATGGGCCCAGAAAGATATTGAGAATCAGTGTGAATATATAGTTGCTTATTCAGCCAGGTGATTGTGGTTTATTGTTAAACTACCAATGGCACAAGAACAGTCAACCAGTTTATCCCAGATAACCCAATTGGATGGAACAAACTATGTTTCCTGGTCTATGAAATGCAGCCTACTTCTGCGTAAAGATGGATTATGCACTGTAGTTAATAGTATACCAGATGTAACAGCGTGGGATCCATTGAATAATGAAGATAAAAAGAAAATAGCTGACTTTAACCGGGATAATGAAAAGGCCCTTAGTATAATTGGAGTAACACTGAGTGATAATATTCGCAGTCCATATTTGTGGTGAAGAATCTGCTGCTAGGTGTTGGGACATTTTGAAGAGGATTTATGTTCAAGAGAGTGTGGGTGCACACATATACCTTACACATAAATTGTTTAGAGTCTGTCTTCTAAAAGTTGGCAATATGTTAGCTCATTTGGAGTTTATGAAAAGGATTTTACAAGAGCTACAAGAAAAGGAGCTGATTTTCTTGGAGTTGCATCAAGTTTAAATCGTTCTTTCTTCTTTTGATGAAACTTATGATGATTATGTGTCTTCACTGGAAGTTTTAAACAGAGATGAACTTACATTGACTGGAATAACTGGAAGACTGTTAGAAGAGTCAAGAAGAAGGCAAGATAGAAATCAATTGAGAGAAAGACAACCGCAGGAAGAAAAACTGTCTTCAACTGCGTATATTGTTAGGAAATATTTTTCTTATGGGGCTAAAGGTCATGTAGTCAGATACTGTAAAAAGGGTAAGAAACAGAATGGTATTAATATACAGAGAGCTTATAAAGATGTTGGTTTAACCATATTAAGTACAACTACAACTGTAAACCATGATATATGAGTAGTTGACAGTGGAGCATTGCAGTGTAGAACTAAACGTAAAGAGAGGTTTGTTAACATGATAAAGAGTAAACATCATGTACCATTAGCTAAAGAATGGAAATTGAGACCATCTGGAGAAGATACTGCATATTGTTCATGTATTAATGAACATTTACTGATGTTATATGTACCTAGAGTGATATTTAACTTGCTATCTGTAAGAGCAATGTGAAAAGCAGGATTTGTTGTAACCTTTTAGGGAGATAAATGTTAACTGATAAATGTTAATTGTAAAAGCGTTACTGCAAGATTGGATAATGGTTTGTTTATTATACATGATAATCCATTAATTAATGCTAACTCAGTTTATGAGAATAAAAAGCCTCATGATGAATGTATTCATCTGCTCCATAGATGTATGGGACATATAAATTTCAAAATGCTAAAGAAAACTGTTGAGTAATCTAATGGTATAAAATGAAAACCTTGTACAAAGTATTTAAATTGCAATGCTTGCAATCAAGAAAAAAGCAAGGTAACTCCTGGAAATAGGGTAAATGGATTCAAAACCAGTGAACCATTAGAGGTTGTTTTTGCTGATATTATTGGACCTAAGAAACCTAGTTTAGTTGGAGCCTGTTACATATTAAGTATAACTTATCATTTTTCCAGATATGGTTACTATTATTTAATGAAAACAAAGATGGAAACATACCAGCATTTTATAAACTGGCTAAAATTTGCTGGAAAGAAAAAGAAACAGAAAGTTATTAGCTTAGTAACATATATTGATACTGAATTTACCAATAGAAAATCTGAAGTCATGTTACAGAAAGCTGGCCTTAAACATAAGCGTTCTGCTCCTTATAGAACACAACATAACTCATATATTGAATGTAGAGGACAAACGTTACAGACTATGGCTAGGACTATGATTTCAGATTCTGCTTTATCAGAGAAACTTTGGGGTGAAGCAATAATGGGGTGTGCTAACCATGTTTTGAATAACAGTGAATTCAACAACTGGTGAATTACCATTTATTCGATGGAATGGAAAAAAGCCAGATCTTGGTTATTTACATACGTTTGGAACCCCAGCATGGGTTCATATTCTCACACAAGTAAGGCAAAAGGGACAATATAGAGCGAGAAAATTATATTTTGTAGGTTATTAATCTAATCATAGATTATTTAGATTTTGGGAGTCAGGTACTACTAATGTATATTGCAGTGCAAGTGCTAAATTTCTGGAGCATGTTGGCTGGAGAAAGCTTGAACAGGAATATAATAAGGTACAGGATAATGTTTTTGTTGAGACTTCATTTTTTACCGATAATCCTAATGATAATAATATTGATGATAAGATAGTGGAGGAATCCTCAATGGAGGAATCATCAATAGAAGAACCCTCTATGACTGTAGGAGATGAAGATTTGATAGGAGAGGTAAAGGAAGAGGACATGCCAAAAACATGTACTGAGTTGCCTAGGAGTTCAACTAGGGAGAGACGTTCACCTGACAGATTTCAAGCAAGCATTGTATGTCAGGTTAATACAGAACCTTCTAACTTCAGTGAAATAAAACTGTATCTTACAAAGGATTAGGTAGCTTGGCAGGACACTATGAATAGGGAAATAAAATTGTTAAAGGATTTAGAGGTGTATGAGGATGTAAAGTTACCACCAGGTGAGCATGCAATAGATTGCAAATGGATGTATAAGATAAAGACTGGTGTGGATGGGACTATTACCCATAAAGCAAGATTATTTGCTCAAGGATTTGCTCAGTCAGATAAGAACTATGATGAACTGTTTGCACCTAGTCTGAGAGGAAATACATTGAGAGCAGCATTACTTTGGGCAGCTAAGAATAAGTGTAAAATAAACCATGTAGATGTTGAAACTGCATATCTACATGCACCTTTACAACATACCATCTATATGAAAAAGCAATTAGGTTCAAAGGATGATGGAAAAACTGATTATTGGAAATTAAAGAAAAGTCTTTATGGTCTAAAGCAATCCGGTTATGAATGGAATAAATGTGTTGTAAAGGAATTAATTTCAATAGGTTTTGCTGATCCTTGTTTGTTCCAAAGAGAAAAAGTTGGTTTAATTTCTCTATCACTGTTATTTATGGGTGACATAGCAATTATAATTAAAACTGAACAAGAAGAAAATGACATTGTTTATAGATTACAAAAAAAGTCCAGGATTAGAAATTTAGGGGAAATTAATCATTATTTGGGTCTTGATATAGTGAAAACGAATAAAGGTTTTAAAATTTTGCAAGCCAAGAAGATTACCCAATTATTAAAACATTATAACATGGAACATTGTAAATCTGCTAAGACACCAATGAGTAAGGAATTTACACATAGTGATATCAAAAGTTCTATGTTTGATAAGGAAATATATCAATCCTTAATCAATAGTCTATCATATCTGGGTAATAGGTCTAGACCAGATATATCTTACTGTGTAAACCAATTGGCTAGGTATAATGCTGAACCAAATGAGAGGCATTGGCAAGCAGCTAAGCGAATAATTAGGTTTTTAAAACACACAATCCATTATTCATTATATTAAGAACCAAGGAATGAATTAGTGTTAACTGCCTATGCTGATGCAAGTTTTGCTACTGATATAATGCCTTGTAAGTCAAAATCAGGTATAGTGGTAATGTTGGGTAATGCTTTAATAGGATGGAAGTCTATTAGGCAACAACATATTAATTTATCCATTATGGAAGTGGAATTCTCATGTTTATCATTAAGATAAACAGAATTGATATTTTATAAACAGAATTGATATATTATAAACAATTGTTGAAGGATATTGGAATTACTGTACGTGGTCCGTTTATTGTTTATGAAGACAATCAATCTGCAGTTGGTATGGCTACTAATCTAGCTGTTAAAACAAGTTCCAAACATATTGATTTGAGATATTTGAACATTAGACAGTGTGTTCAAAATAAATTAATTCAGTTAGAATACTGCATGACTGAACATAATATTACAGATCATTTCACAAAAGCTCAAGGTGCAATTAAGCATAAAGAGTGTTGTGAGAATTATGGTTTAAAGATGAAATGTATGATATATTGACCTACCCAAAGGGGAGAATATTAGGAATCTGACCACCAATTAGTTAGGCTGGCAATATATAAACCAACAATGTATGTTTGTAGCTTTAAGACAAAATCACTGTATTGATTTATACTATATTCCGGTTGGTTGATTATATTTCAAAATACCGTAAGAGGGAGCTAGAGGTCATAGCTTGCTCTCTCTGATATTCTGTCTCTCTGACATTCTGTTGCTATCTAAAGTTCCTCTGTTGTATTTATGCTGTGCTTATATTTTGATATTTTTGTTTGCTGTAAATGACAAAGGCATCTGATAAGAAGACTTTGTAATTAGATTTTCTTTGAACTGTAAAACATACATGACCTGGACCATTTATTGGACTGTGCTATTTCTTAAAGTAAACTTTAACACAATTTAGTGTGGCTGAATAATTATTCATAACTATTCTTATAAACGTTTCCATGTGCATATCCTTGTTACTCAAAGGTTACTCTGTACATACAATAACAAACTAGATTTTGGTGGGCTCAGATGCAATATTTTAGGGCAATAACTTTTAAAATCAGTATGTTTCTGTTGGAAAGATATAAGTAATTTGAGATTTCTATCACTTCCCCCCCCCCCTCTATATATATATATTCTTAAGTTTTCGCGGGTACTTACATGTATGCTGTTCAGCTTCCTCTGGGTATTATCCCATGTCATTGTAGTTGTGCTTTTAAAGTTGTAGCAACATTTTGGCAGAAACTCATCTGCCATCATCAGGTTTCTGTATTAAGTTTATCTGTGAGTCATGTGCTAGGGTCTTTTCCCATGTAAGATTAAGAGTATCTTGGCGATATTTAAGTGAGGTCCCACTTGCCATCCTCAGGCTGGTGCTTTCGGCTTTATGCCAGTGCAAGCAGTGTGTGATCGGAGCTGCCGTCTCTCTATAAATACTGGTAGTGGGGTGTGCTGGGCTGGTTGGCTGCACTGCTGCCTCTTGATTGGTTGATGGAGTTGATGTTGGTATAATGGGCTTTGTGACGGCCTTGTGAGTTTTGTTGTGGAGATATCCTGTATCTTGTGCTATAATCTCCTGGGTCATTTGTTTTGTCATGATCTTTTTTCCATTAGACTACTGTGTAGTAATGGCTTGGGTAATGGGTTGTGTGATGACCTTGTGAGACTTATTGATGTGGTATCCTTGGTCTTGTGCTGTGATATCCTGGGTCATTTGCTGTGTTGCAACTTCTTGAGTTCTTGTGGTGTAATTTCCTGAGTTTTCTGATGTGATATCCTGAGCAGGTGGCTGTGATGTAGCATTCTGGGTTTTAGTCTGGCTTCGATTTTGGGGTCTGGGTCTGTGTTCTTGGTGTGTGTCAGCTTGTTTGGTTTTGAGGTTGGGGGGGTGGAACAGCTGGTGAGGTATCCATGGTCTGTTTTTTGAATGGTGGTTGGCCTTCGTTTATAGGATCGGCTTGGGCCTAGGTCTGATGAGGGGGTTTGGCAGTGGTGTCCCGTGTTGTTTCAGGTCTGGTGTTGGTTTTCATGGTTGGTGTTAGGAATATAAGTCACCTAACAGGTATTTGGGTTAGAAATATATAAACCAGGATAGATATTTAAATACTCTCTCTTTAAGGGAATGCAAGAGCATGAAATTAGGTGTGGTTTCTCAAAGGGCCATAAGATGGAGTCAGAAAACAGGGTAGTTTAGTCTTCAATTCAGAAGAGTCTCAGAAGAGAGTGTATCTCTGTTTCCTTCTGTTGGAAAGTATTGCCGTTCCTCCATTTCTTCTAATTGACTGATATTACTGGATTTAAAGCCCCTGTAACACTGCACCAATGGATGGAAAGAGGATATAAAATGGAGAAAAACACTTGCCATCCATTGGTTAATGCGATGCATCCGTTCTGCACTCACTGCCTCTGTTTTGCTTCCTCTCTATCCATCCAGCATCCGTCTATTGACGTTTTATCCGCTCAGAGGGTTTTGAGCTGCTCAAAACTTTTGAGCGGAAAATGTATCCAATGCGTCCGTTCTGCATCTGCTAGGCATACGGGGGGCATCTGTTCTGCATCCATTACGCATCCGCTATATCCGCTAGGCATCCGCTGCGCATCCGCGCAACTCAATCTGCTCGGACACAGGGAGGAAGTGGAACAGACGCAGAACGGACGTGCAGCATTAGTAGCACAGACAGAGAAAGGATGAAAGCAGATGCAGCATGCAAAGAAAGCATTTAAAACAGAAAAAATGTTCGCAGAGGGGACCTATCTCAGATATTAAGGATGTCAAGAGGATGCCTAGAGGATGCAAAGGGACACATAAGGGAAAACCTATATTGCCTATAAAAAGGGGGAGCAACTCACCTGCATCTCACTTTCAGACCAGCAGCCCTGCTGTGCAGACCTCTGCAGCCTTCATCTGACTCTTCCTCTTCCACAGCATCCAGTCATGTCCACCGTGGATTGTAACAAACTCCTTTTGGTAGCCACCATCCTTCTGCAAAAGTGCAAAGCCATCTACAGGCTCTGTGAACTCTACTACGGGAAGAAAAGGAGGCCTCCAAGAAGCATCTGGGTCCAAAGATGGATCGGGATAAGAGCAGAGTACAGACTGTACAACAAGCTGATGGTGGAGCTCAGAAACGAAGACCCTCGTGCAATTCAGAACTTCATGAGGATGCCTCCAGCCATGTTAGATGATGTTGTACAGTGGCTGACACCCAGGTTGACCAAGCAGAGCACCAAATTCCGCCCCGGCCTGGACCCTGGGCTCAAGGTGGCACTCACTCTGCACCACCTGGCCTCAGGGACCACCTACAGGAGCATGCAGTACGGCTGGAGGGTGCCACCCAACACCATCAGCATTGTGGTCAAAGAAATGGTGCAGGCCATCATCGAAGAATACAAGGAGGAGCTCCTCCAGTGCCCCTCCACTGAAGAAGGATGAAAGAAAGTTGTAGAGCAGTAGTATCAGAAGTGGAACTTCCCACACACCGTTGGAGCCATAGATGGCAAGCACATGGCCTGCAAAGCACCAGCCAAGTCGGGCTCCACTTATTTCAACTACAAGGGCTTCTTCAGCATCGTTCTCTTCGTCATGGTTGATGCTGACTAAAAGTTCATGTACATCGATGCTTCAGGCAACGGCTCATCTTCAGATGCCCAGGTATACAATGCCAGTGACCTCAAGGAGGGGCTGGAATGCAACCTCATCATGGGCTTCCCAGATCCAGAACCCCTGCCCAACGACATGCAAGATGTGCCCTACTTCATTGTGGAGGATGACGCCTTCTCCCTCAGAACCTACGTCATGAAAGCCTACACTTCCAGACTCCTCACCCGTGAAGAGCGGATCTTCAACTACAGGCTGTCCAGGGCAAGGCGGATGGTGGAGAACGCCTTTGGCATCCTGTCCAACAGGTTCCAGGTACTTCTCACCACCATGCAACATTGCCCACAGACCATGAGGAGGATCGTGGAAGCTTGCTGCATCCTGCACAATCTCATGCGCACCCGCTACCCAGTCTTGCAGAACAGGCTCGTGGACCTCCAACAAGACAATGGGGACATGGAGCCTAGGGAATGGAGGCAAGGGCAAAACCTGATAGACACTGAGGATGTGCAAGGCCCCAACAGAGCCTCACATGAAGGGAAGAAGCAGCGCAACCTCCTGAAACACTGGTGCAACTCCCCAGCTGGAGCAGTGGACTGGCAAGACAGGATGACAGAAGATTAATGGATGCTTCCTTCAGCCTATCTCATCACACTGATGAGATTGGGCCATATATGTTGGGTGGGACTATAATGAACAGGGCATTTAATAAAGAGTTGTGTTTATGTTCAAATGTGTGGATCAATGCTTACATTAGTATTGATAATGAAGGGCCAGAGGTGTGGCACCTGGGAGGGTGGACCATACAGTCCCACTATGCTTGCACTGGAGGTTTATCTATCCCACAGCTATTACCCATCCCAAAGGTATCCCTGCCGATCCCACAGGTATCCCTGCCCATCCCACAGGTATCCCTGCCCATCCCAAAGGTATCCCTGCCCATCCCACTGCTATCCTTACCCATCCCAAAGGTATCCCTGACCATCCCACTGCTATCCTTACCCATTCCACAAGCATGCAAAGGCTTAAACCATTTCTAAAAGTTTCCACCAAGACTTTATTGACATAAATAAATGAAGCAAGTGTGTGAAGCAAGGATAAACTTTATTCATCACAAGCTGTAAAAGAAAAATGACCCAAGTCAAGTGTCCAAATAAAGACTACTGGTTGCCACCCAGTCTCTGGCACTCCTCTTGGTCACTCGGAGGTGTGCCCAGTCCCAGGGGTGAAGGGTCCAGGCGCTGTGGAGGTGGCTGCTGCTGGAGTGCTGGTCTGAAGCGCCACTGCGGTGCCTGGCCCCGAGAAAACAATAGGAGACGGTGTGTTGAGGAAACTCTCGGACAGCTGGCTTAGCCCCGTGATGTTGAGAGCTCCTTCCTCCATGCCATGTGGTGTCAGCCCCAGTACCAAGGACAGATGTACTGAGGCCGGGCTTGGCTGTGGGGTTGAGGAAGGAGCAGTGTAGTGGGGCTCTCTATTCTGCTGCTGGGTGAGGACTGGCATTAGTGGCATCTTTGGAGTGGGTGGTATCGGTGGCATCGGTGGCATCATTGGCATGGGTGGCATCGGTGGCATCGGTGGAACAGGTGGCAAGGGTATCATCCGATGACTCTGTGCCTGGACTGGGAAGGGCTGCTGCCTGTGCTGCTGGACCTCCTGGTAGCCATAGCCCTGGTAGGTGAGGGCCTGTGGAAAGCCTTGGAATGGGAGGGACATCACCTGGGGTGGAGGAGCAGACCTGGACTGGGTGGGAGCAGGTTCCTCTGGGTCTGGAGGGTTGTGAAGCAGCTCGGTGATCCGGTCCTTCACCACCTGGTACTGGGGTTCCGCCATGTCCGTGAGGGTCTGGTTGACATAGGTGAGGAAGGGCTTGCGGTTGGAGGATGAGGAGTCGGTGTGGACCAGCTGAGAGAGGAGATCTATGCTGTTCCGGATGGTGTCCCTGATCTCCAGCAGGACAGTGTGGCTCTGCCCCTCCTGTCTGGCACTCTGCCTTTCTGTGGAGGTGGAGCTGTGGGTGGATGCGGGTAGGGCTCTTGTCGAAGTGCCGTCTCCTTTCTCCCACTGCACCAGGGAGTCCTCCACGCGCTCCACCATGGTTAAAACAACTGTCCGCGGGTTCTCCGTCGTGGCAGGCTCCACAGAAACCTGCCTGGAGACAGGAACTGACTCTCGGCCGGAAGAAGACTGGCTCTCAGCAGGCTGCCGGAGAGAGAGGGTCATGTGAGGGGCTGCTGCTGCTGCTCCTCAGTGGTGGATCTCACCCTCCAGGAAGCTGCACCTGGCCATGACATAGGCCTCTCTGTCCGTCAGCTTAACCGTGGCCTGGCCAGATTTCTTGAGGTGCAGCTTCCCGTACCAGGTGTGCATGTGCTTCCACCAGCCGAGGAGCACCTCCGATGTGTAGCCCAGACTCTCCGCCTTCTCTCTCCAAGCAGCCTGCTTCCTTTTGGTGTCCCTGTACAGCCGGTGTCCCTTCCGCCACAGTTAGTCATTCTCTCTCAGCCACTCCAGCACCTCATCCTCGTGTTCCTTCTCAATGGAGTATTGCCTCCTCTCCCATTCCCACATATGCCTCTTCCTCCCTTTGGCAGGACCAGATGGGCCCTCATCAGAGGGGCTTCCAGTTTGTAGGGGCTGCTCCTCCACACCACTACCAGCAACAGCAGCAGCAGGATCATCATCATCATCAACATCATCATCATCATCATCATCATCATCATCAGCAGCAGCAGTAGTAGCAGCAGCACGAGCAGGACCAGGAGCACTAGCAGGACCAGGAGCACCAGCAGGACCAGCAGGATGAGCAGGATGAGCAAGACCAGGAGCACGAGCAGTACGAGCAGGACAAGCAGGACCAGCAGGACCAGCAGGACGAGGAGCAGCTTCAGCAGAGTAAGCACCAGCAGAAGCACCACCGCCAGGAGCAGCCTCAGCAGAGGAAGCACCAGCAGAAGCACCACCACCAGGAGCAGCCTCAGCAGAGTAAGCACGAGCAGAAGCACCACCATCATAAGCAGCAGCATCAGCATCTCCCGAAACAGAAGCAGCAGAAGCCCCAGCCGCAGAAGAGCGAGCCCGTGCTACAGAAGCCCCAGCAGAAGCAGAGTGAGGGCCAGGGGGTGGGAGGGTGGCCCTGTCCTTCTTGCCAGGGCTGGCAGCAGATGGCTGAGGCTTCCTCTTTTTCCCCATGGTTGTGGGGTTGCTGGCTGGCAGGGAGGCTGGTAGGGAGGCTGGCAGGCAGGCAGGCACCAAGGCTGGCAGGCACCAAGGCTGGCAGGCAGGCAGGCATCAAGGATGGCAGGCAGCAAGGCTGGCAGGATGACAGGCAGCAAGGCAGGTAGCAAGGCTGGCAGCAAGGCAGGCAGGCAAGGCACTCAATGCATCTGGCAGCAGGTCTTTCCTCTGAATGGTGACCTGCTTCCAAGCTGCTTCCCTTTATATCCGCGGGGCTGACGCAATAAATCCCCCCCACATGCGCAATTAACGCAAGGCATCCGCTAGGCTTCCGCTGTGCATCCACTAGGCGTCCACTCTGCATCCACTGTATCCGTTCCGCGTCCGCTTTGCTGAGGTCCCCCGGAAGCCTAGTGGATGTGCCATCCACTCCCATCCACTTCCATCCACTAGGCTTCCGCTCTGCATTCATTTTCCATCCGCCCTGCGTCCTACCCCCATCCGTTCCTTTCCGTGTTATCCGCTCTGATTATGCAAATTTTCGCCCCTTTTGAGAGCGGATAACAACGGATGGAACATTTTGCTCGTCTGCTGTGTCCTTTTTACAAACGTTTTGCATCCGCTGGGCAGTGTGACAGGGCCTTAATGTAAGTCTGATACTGAACTGTTTTTGACACTGGACTTTGATGTTTGGATTATCCCTGGATTGAAAAATGGACTGATTTACCTGTGAATGACTTTGGACTGCCTATTTTGAACTTTGCTAAAACCTTTATTGACATTTATTGAAATCCCTACATTTATTACCTTTATTGACAGTAAAACCCTACATTTACTGTACAGTGTATCTGTGTGCTGTGTGTGTATTATTCAAACACTATTCTCAAATACGTCTCCCTTATGCACTCATTCTCCTCATGGGGAATTACCTCAATAGCTGGGACTCGTTGGACAAATAGATAGATAAATAGATAGATAGATAGATAGATAGATAGATAGATAGATAGATAGATA
>BLBF01000026.1:6644295-6666264 GCA_015471245.1 Laticauda colubrina | reverse complement strand
ATAGATAGATAGATAGATAGATAGATAGATAGATAGATAGATAGATAGATAGAACATATACACACACATCTCATCTCACAGAGCAAGCAGGAGAGCAGAAGCAGTGTATAGCAGAGATATTATAACAGATGTAATTTTATCTCACCATTTAAAGCGAAAAGCTGATATTAGCATGTGATCATCACTAGTATATGCAGATATAACACATTATGTTGTTTTTATTATCACAGTCATTACTAAATCTAATGAATTAACTCACTATAAAGAAGAGGAAGTATTTCTAGGATGTGATCCTAATTAAATGAAATCTAAACAGATCATAGCTAACAAGTCAAATAGTAGAGCCAAATACAATGGCATTGTCAGACTCCAAAGCAAGAATCACAAATAGCAATTCTTCCAAACAGAATAATTTATTTTTCCAAATTATTCCAAACTTAGGACTTGTAGCATTTATCATATGCTCTGTGAACAATTGAGCAGAGAATGTATGTACTCTCTTTCTCTCATACATAATAACTGTATTTCTTGCCTCTTCATTTTTCTGGAATGCACCCCCTCCCTCCTGGGAATCTGCCTTCTGACTACATTCCATCACAGACGTTTACTTTAATATAAGCATCCATACAATTACTGGTCAAACATGATGGACACATACAAGAAAGTAGTTTTCATGTATATTTTTGACAAGGTGAGCATGTGTGAAAATCAATGCCTCAGTGCTCACTTAATTGCACACACTTAATGGCTCATCCATCTGTTCAGAAATAGGGATCACAAAGTATTTTGTGGATGCCTATAAAAATAATTCAACAAGCAAATCAAATTAGGTGGGCTTATTTAAACACACACACACACACACACACACACATTAACCAGGGCATAATTTTAAACTCTGAGAATTGATAAAAAGAAACAAGAGTGACCATTGGATATTTTGAAATAGGACAGTACATTTAGTTTCAGACAACTTAAGCACATATTCTTCTTGGATTTTGAACAGAGACTTCAACTGGTTTACTTTACATTAAAAAGAAAAGCATCCGCAGGCATAAAAACAAGCAATTGTTGCCACATGGTGATACAGGATTAGAGAGGGAGATCATTTCAAAGCTTGGCATGTAAGTGTGTTTCCACAGCCTGGCTGTCAAGCAAGCCAGGAAGATTTGAAATGAAACACTCCAAATAAAAACAAAAATATTAGCTGTTTATGAATGGATGATGGAAGTTATTTATGTATTGGTTTGGGCATTTATTTCCTTCCTGTTGAGTTTCAAATAGAATCTGGCCTGATTTTCTCTAACTTGTCTTGAAGCAGACTGAGATAAAAGTTGTAAAACATAGCTTGCCTTCTTTGCTGAAAGATGACCAAGTTCAATAAAAGCAATTATTTCAAAGCCTGCATCTCATCCATTATTAAAATGGTGAAACGAGTTTTAATTTCTTCTGTAATTACACTGTGGAGTGTTATACTTGAACAGGAAAACTAAAATGTGTGTGTTTATAATTCTTAGGAGGTTACAAGTAAAATAAATGCTACTATTTAATGATCTAATGACATCTTCCTTCCTATCTCTAAATTGGAAAAGTTAGATTCTGTAAATAATGCACAATTACCTCAAGGTTGGCCCTAAAGGATATAGGATGAAATTTTCATATTTCATAGGATATGCAGTAGAAGTGCAGATTATCTTTAATAGCATTCATGCAATAATTTTAAAATTATCAGACAGCGATTAACACTTTTTTTATTATTAGTCACATTTTTAATATATGTCTGATCTTGATTATTAATTTGTGCTGATTGGACTTCCAGTGACATCGCAACATGACAAGGTGGAGAACTCTGCTGTGCTCTCCTACTTCAGGGTTTTTGCCAGTGGGCAACTGTTTGAGGTGGGGTTTGATCCTGGCAGGATCACCCAAGTGAGTAAGAACTCTCGGAGTTTAACCAGGGAATTGCAACTCTGGAGGTAAAGAATGGAGCCCGAAGCCCAGGGCAATAGAAGCCAGCTTGTTGAAACTGGAACAAGTCTCAACAAGCTGGAAGATGCGATGGAGTCAATTTGAGAAGGAAGTGAGGAGAAGAGATTCAGTTTGAGTCTGGGAAAACATTGGAGGCAAAATTGGTGTTGGATTATAACTAGTGGACAATTTGGAAAGCAATCAGTGTGCAGCTCCGAAGTTGGAAGGGGGAAAGCAGAAAGTGGTGGCAGAACTGAATTGTTTACCCCCAGCATTGGTTAAAGTGAAGCTTATTGTTCAATAGGAAAGTGAAAAGGAGAGAAGAGCAATTATCCTCTGTGGAAAGTGTTCATTTTTATCTAACCAAACAAATCGTGGAGAGTACTTTACAGATGGACAAGAACTTTGAAACCTTGAAATTGAACAGAAGAGTGACAGTGCAATTTGCAATGGAAACCATTGAGACTGGCGATTCTGGGAGGAAAGCAGTTGAAGTAACTGTTAGAACTGAGAACTGAGACTTTAATTTACTATTGGACATAGCCAGAATACCAAGGCAACAACAAGAAAGTAGGAGGCTGTAAATCCTCTTCCTGTCCAGTGCTTTTCTTTTTTCTTTTTTCTCTGTTTTCCTTTTTTTTTCTCTGTCTTTTCCCTTTTAGAACTGATTGTGTGGTATAGCTTCACCTTATATTTATTTATGGTGTATATTTAAGTCATAAGAAAATAAGATTAAGTGGTTATTTTGAAATAGGATTTAATCTGAATAAGTGATATTTAACCCTTTTGGAATATGTTCTATATCTCTTGGGGAGCAGCAGGCAAGTAGGCTCTCTGCTTAACTAAGATTAAATTAACCTATTCTAATTATTACCTGCTTTTAAGGCTATTTTTCTATCATATCTTAGTGTTCAAATTTTTATTTTTAAACCCTTTACATTTTTGAAATTTTTGCAGTGTGATCACTAATCCACTTTTAGTTATATTTCAGCTATGGTTTAGCTGTATTTTTAAAAGGGGCTCGAGCTGGGCCTCAGCAATAGGAGGGCCTTGCTGCTACTTCTTTGTTGTTGTTCAAAAGATCTTGCTCCTTAAACTGGAGGTCTAGCAATGCCTAGCTTTGATGTGATTTCTCCTATCTGATTTATTCTATTTTTATCCACTATTTTTATTATTTTATCATTTTTATTTATTCATGTTCCCTGCTCTGTCGGGAGGGCAGGATACTTGGTATACTTGTGAGGAGCTCTGCCATTGTTTGCCCTTAGGACTCGTTTCTTTTCGATTCCTGATTCCTTTTCCTCTGGATTTAGGACTTGCTTCAGTGACTAGACTCTATGCTATATTACACAGCTCCCCCTCTATTGTGCTACTTAATACAATGAAGACAAGGAAAAGGAGAAAATCTCTCACTGACCTGGTTCCTCAACCTTCTCTGAAGCAATCCAAGATTGAGGAATTTGTTTTAGCTCGGCCTCTCCGTTTGAAAGCTCCTGATCCCTTTTGTTTGGCTGCTGCCAGTTGTCGTGATCTTCCAATGGTTGAGGGCATCGCCCCCCCCCCCCAAGTTGAGAACAAAGGCTTATCTAAAACTATGGCCCCCAACCAATCCTTAAATAAACCCACCCTTACAAACTTCTGGCTTAGCAATGTTTGTTGGTTTCAGAAACTACAGCGAGCATTCAGCTCTAGCTTGATAAAATAATAAATACTTTAAACTACTTAGTTTCCTGGACTACTAGTGGGAGCCCTGGATTGACTGCTTGGCAGCCTGATGTGGCAGCAGGGTTCTCCCTGCCAATCCTCAGCAAAAGCACTGGCCAATGTAATCCTACCAATAGTTCGAACTTTACATCTTTTGATACAGTCACCTGGTCTTACAGTCAAAACAGGTGGCCCTCATCATTTATCCCATTAATGGCAAGTTGACTCACTGGGGTTCAACACAACTGGTGAGGGATCATATATTACAATTATTGGGGCAAAAAACTGATGATTTGAAGAAGATTGAACTTTTACCCTCTCCTAAATACTGCACTAGAGTGCTACTCAGTTTTGACAACTCCAACACCCAAAACTATTTTTCAGAAGAGGATCCCTGTTAAGATCCTTAAGATCCTCTGCCAAGAAGAGTCTTCAAAGATATGTCAATTAAGCCACTCTTGAGTAATCAACAATTTGTGAGTGGCAGGAGATTTATTGCCCCCAAAAGATCCTCAGCAGCACATATTAATGTGCCAACCTTGAATGTCATCTTGGATACTATATCACATACTAATTATATACCTATTCCTGCAAAACATCTAGTTGGTGTCCTCTCAGATGGTCGCCTGACTGTTCCTCCTACAACTGATCATATTAACCTCCTGCAGTGAGTAACATCTTACCAGAAAGCTTCCCTTGATTTGATCAGCTGGATAGAAATGGCCCCAAAGGAAGCGACACCAGCCCAGGGCACCCAAGGTTCCTTAGTAAATAAGCTCCAGGTCAGTGACTCTGGGATTCCATCTATTAATGAGACTGACTTATGTCAAGACATTTTCTGGAACCAGGAGGAGACACAGTTCTTCGACTCCTTTTGTGTGCTTCCACAATCAGAAAGGGCCTAAATCATAAAGCATCTGGATGCAGCCAAATCCAAGCTCTGGAGTCTTTCACTACCTGATAAGAATTCCCTTGGACTTCAGGGAGTCTATACTGATTTACCAATGGAAGTTTCCTTGGCACTCTCTCCAGAATGTCTAATTTGTAAATTTGAAGATCCAGGCTACTTCAAACTCCATCTGTTGATGCTGCTGAATACTTGCCAGCTAAGAAACTAATTAATGCCACAAGTACAAACTGGAGTGCACTTAGAGCCCTACAGCCCAATGAACAAGGCTCCTCTCCCCTCCCTCCTTCCATGCCTTTGCCTCCTAAGAAGGATGACCTTGCCACTTAACAACAGGTATATCTTTTCGGACCCAAAGGGCACTCTGGGAAAAATTAATCATACGGAATGACTGTTAAATCTGGCAAAAAAAAAAAAAAAAACCTGCACACTTAAGTGCCTTTTGTGGAACATAGCAGGCTGGGGAAGAAGGTGTGGTACCACAGAATTCACCAACTATATTCACTCATTCGATGTGGTCCTGCTTCAGGAGACCTGGGCATGTAATAAGATATCTTTTACAGGATTTACGGTCATTTCCTTGGCTGCCACCAGACAATCTATGACAGGAAGGCCTAAGGGTGGTCTAGCTTGCTTGGTCTCTACTTCTTTGAAAGTGGAGAAAGTGGAGCTGCCCCCCTGTGGCTCTTTAGCTATGACACTCCTCATTAAGAGAGGATGCAGAAAACTGTTAGTGTTCAACGTTTATCTTCCCCTGACAATGAGGCAAGCTGATACTGGGGCTCAATGGGGCGTGCTGGAGAATTACATTACTTGTATGGAAACTAAATTCCCAACACTGTACATCCTTACAGGGGGCGACTTTAATGCCTGATTGGGAGTCCAAGTTCCCCCTTTGATTGAGGCACTCTACTTCCAAGAAACCCTCCAGGCCGTAGGACACCAGATTTCAGTCAGACATTCTAAGGATGAATTAACAAATTTTGCTGGCATTCAGTTAGCCCTTTAAGTAGCCCAACACAATAAGATAATTTTAATGGGAGTATCCTAGATGATCTAGCTGGTGAGTTTACTTTTACTTTCTCACTTGGGAGTAGTGTTATTGATTTTGTGCTGGTATCCCAGCTTCTTAGAAAGGCAGTCCGTGCTTTCCATGTGGACTGCCTTACGGAGAGCAACCACTACCTGGTTACAATCATTGGGCTTTCCTCAAATATACATCTCCCTAGGGGTCCCCAGATATTAGATCCCTATGAGGCATTGTATATAAGGAGGATCAAATGGTCTTCTAATACTGAAAGAAAGTTCCACTCCTTTTTATCATCTCTGGAGTGTCTCAATCATCTCAATCACTCCTTTTTATCATCTCTGGAGCCTATACAATCAGGACCTAACAAGTAGTGGCCCAGGGACAATTTCAGCCTTTGAATCACTAATTAATATTGTTCAAAGGGAGCTAGGAGTCATCCGTAGGCTGAGAAGTCCATATCATTCAAGAAGTAATTCTTGGTTTGACAAAGAGGGTCTGATGCTCAGATTAATCCGGTTTACCTGCTCTATCATAATCGAGGGGATAAATGCCCACCAGAGGACTACTATCACTTGAAGTATGAGTATAAAGGACTAATTGCTAAGAAAAAGAAAGCTAAAGAGAGTGAGAAGTGGGAGCTACTTCTCCTCTCCATTCAGCAGAAGAACACTCGATTATTTTGACAAATTATTCCCAGCTCCTTCCCGGGTCATCAAGAACTCCCCCTCTGCTGTATTTCTAACAGAGATAGGGAAAATCATTTCTTGGCAATTATCCAGGCATCAACAAATTCAACCGTGCTTGGGCCACAGCTGCCTCCTGCAGTTTCTGACTGGTAACTCATGACTCATGCTGAGATTTCCAAGCTTATCTCTGAATTCAAGTCAGGCAAAGTCCTTGGCCCTGATGTTATACCCCTTGATTTGCTAAAATCCAATTTCAAGTGGTGGATTTCTCTCTTAGTAAGACTCTTTATGCATATCAATACCTCTGGCAGGATCCCTACCTCCTGGAGCTTAAGGCCCTGTCACACTGCCAACGGATGCAAAACGGACACAACGGACGAGCAAAATGTTCCATCTGTTATTATCTGCTCTCAAAAGGGGCATAAATTTGCATAACCAGAGCGGATAACACGGACACGGGGAGGACGCAGAGCGGATGGAAAGTGGATGTGGAACGGAAGCCCAGCGGATGGGAGCAGATGGCACATCCGCAAGGCTTCCGGGGGGCCTCAGCAAAGCGGACGCGGAACGGATACAGCGGATGCACAGTGGATGCACAGCGGATGAAGCGGATGCACAGCGGAAGCCTAGCGGATGCACAGCAGAAGCCTAAAGGATGCCTGGCATTAATTGCACATTCGAGGGGGATGCATTGCGTAAGCAATGCGGATATAAAGAGAAGCAGCTCGCATGTGGCCAGCATTCAGAGGAAAGAGCTGCTGCAGGATACATTAAGTCCTTGCCTGCCCTGCCTGCATGCCTCCCTGCCAGCCTTGCTCTCTGCCTGCCTTCCAGCCTCCCTGCCAGCCAGTCTGCCTGCTAGCCTTGGTGCCTGCCTTCCTGCCTGCCTTCCTGCCAGGCTTCCTGCCAGGCTTCCTGCCAGCTTGCCTGCGAGCCTTCCTGCCAGCTTTGGTGCCTGCCAGCCTCCCTGCCAGCCAGCAATCCCACAACCATGGGGAAGAAGTGAACGTCTCAGCAACCTGCCGCCATCCCTGGCAAGAAGGACAGGGACACCCTCCTGCCCCCTGTCCCTGACTCTGCTTCTGCTGGGGCTTCTGCTGCTCGGGCTCGCTCTTCTGGTGCTGGAGCTTCTGCTGAAGCTGCTCCTGGCAGTGGTGCTTCTGCTGCTACATATTCTGCTGAAGCTGCTCCTGGTCCTACTGGTCCTGCTGGTCCTGCTGGTCCTGCCCGTCCTGCTCGTCCTGCTCATCCTGCTCGTCCTGCTCGTCCTGCTCGTCCTGCTCATCCTGCTCATCCTGCTCGACCTGCTCGTGCTCCTGGACTTCCTCGTACTGTTCGTGCTCCTGGTCTTGCTCGTCCTGCTCGTCCTGCCCATGCTCCTGGTCCTGCTCATGCTCCTGGTCCTGCTGCTGGTGGTGGTGCTGCTGCTGGTGGTGGTGTTTGGGCTCCTGGTGCTTACTCTGCTGCTGCTGATCCTGGTCCTGCTGATCCTGCTGCTGCTGCTGCTGATGATGATGACGATGATGATGATCCTGCTGCTGCTGCTGCTGCTGCTGATGATGATGATGATTATGATCCTGCTGGTGATGATGATGATGATGATGATGATGATGATGATCCTGCTGGTGCTTCTGCTGCTGGTGGTGTGGAGGAGCAGCCCCTACCACCTGGGAGCCCCTCTGATGAGGGCCCATCTGGTCCTGCCAAAGGGAGGAAGAGGCATATGCGGGGACGGGAGAGGAGGCAATACTTCATTGAGGAGGAACACAAGGATGAGGTGCTGGAGTGGCTGAGAGAGAATGATTGTCTGTGGCGGAAGGGACACCGGCTGTACAGGGACACCAAAAGGAAGCAGGCTGCTTGGAGAGAGAGGGCGGAGAGTATGGGATACACTTCGGAGGTGCTCCTTGGATGGTGGAAGCACATGAACACCTGGTACGGGAAGCTGCACCTGAAGAAATCTGGCCAGGCCACGGTTAAGCTGACGGACAGAGAGACCTACGTCATGGCCAGGTGCAGCTTCCTGAAAGGTGAGATCCACTACTGAGGAGCACCAGGAGCCCCTCTCACAACCCTCTCTCTCCAGCAGCCTGCTGAGACCCAGTCCTCTTCGGGCCGAGAGTCGGTCCCTGTCTCCAGGCAGGTTTCTGTGGAGCGTGCCATGGCGGAGAATCCGCGGACAGCTGTTGTCACCGTGGTGGAGAATGTGGAGGACTCCCTGGTGCGGTGGGAGAGAGGAGACATCGAGTCCACCACAGTCGTAGACGCCTCCACCCCCCCAGCTCTGCCTCCACAGAAAGGCAGAGAGCCAGACAGCAGGAGGGGCAGAGCCACACTGTCCTGCTGGAGATCAGGGACACCATCCGCACCAGTATAGATCTCCTCTCTCAGCTGGTCAGCACCAACTCCTCATCCTCCATCCGCAAGCCCTTCCTCACCTATGTCAACCAGACCCTCAAAAACATGGAGGAACCCCAGTACCAGGTGGAGAAGGACCGGATCACCGAGCTGCTTCACAACCCTCCTGATCCAGAGGAACCTGCTCCCACCCAGTCCAGGTCTGCTCCTCCACCTCCACCAGAGGTGATGTCCCTCCCATTCCAAGGCTTCCCACAGCCCCTCACCTACCAGGGCTACGGCTACCAGGAGGTCCAGCAGGACAGGCAGCAGCCCTTCCCAGTCCAGGCACAGAGTCATCGGACGAAACCGTTGCCACCGGTTCCACTGATGCCACCGATGCCACCCATGACAATGATGCCACCGATGACAGCGATGCCAGCCACGCCAGTCCTCACCCAGCAGACAGCCCCACTACACTACTCCTTCCTCCACCCCACAGCCAAGCCCAGCCTCAGTACATCCCTCATCAGTACTGGGACTGACACCCCATGGCTTGGAGGAAGGACCTCTCAGCATCGCGGGTCTGAGCCAGCTGTCTGAGAGCTTCCTCAACACACCGTCCCCTGTTGTCCTCTCGGGGCTAGGCACCCCAATGATGATACAGACCAGCACTCCAGCACCACCCACCTCCACAGCACCTGGACCCTTCACCCCTGAGACTGGGCACACCTCCGAGTGACCAATAAGAGTGCCAGAGACTGGGTAGCTGGCTACCTGTGGACTTTATTTGGACACTTGACTTGGGTCATTTTTTTTTTACAGCTTGTTGTTCAATAAAGTTTATCTTTGATTCACACACTTGCTTCATTTCTTTTCTTTGTAATAAAGTCTTGGTGGAAACTTTTAGAATTGGTTTAAGCCTTTATATTCTTGTGGGATGGAATAAGATAGCAGTGGGGTGGGCAGGGAACCTTTGGCATGGGTAATAGCTGTGGGATCGATAAACCTCCAATGCAAGCATAGTGGGACTGTATGGTCCACCCTCCCAGGTGCCACACCTATGGCCCTTTATTATCAATAACAATGTAATAATCATCCACACATGTCAACACAAAAACAACTCTTTATTAAATGCCCTGTTCATTGTCGGCCCACCCAACATACATGGCCCAATCTCATCTGTGTGATGAGACAGGCTGAAGGAAGCACCCATTAATCATCTACCATCCACTGCTCCAGCTGGGGAGTTGCAGCAGTGTCTCAGGAGGTTGCGCTGCTTCTTCCCTTCACATGAGGCTCTGTTGGGGCCTTGCACATCCTGAGTGTCCATCAGGTTTCGCCCTTGCCTCCATTCCCCAGGTTCCATGTCCCCATTGCCTTTTTGGAGGTCCACGAGCCTGTTCTGCAAGACAGGGTAGCGGGTGGGCATGAGATTGTGTAGGATGAAGCAAGCTTCCACGATCCTCCTCACGATCTCTGGGCGATGCTGCATGGTGGTGAGAAGTACCTGGAACCTGTTGGCCAGGATGCCAAAGGCGTTCTCCACCATCCGCCTTGCCCTGGACAGCCTGTAGTTGAAGATCCTCTCTTCACGGGTGAGGAGTCTGGAAGTGTAGGGCTTCATGAGGTAGGTTCTGAGGGAGAAGGTGTCATCCCCCACGATGAAGTAGGGCACATCTTGCATGTCGTTGGGCCGGGGGTCTGGATCTGGAAAGCCCATGATGAGGTTGCCTTCCAGCCCCTCCTTGAGGTCACTGGCGTTGTATACCTGGGCATCTGAACATGAGCCACTGCCTGAAGCATCGATGTACATGAACCTGAAGTCAGCATCGACCATGGCAAAGAGGCCGATGCTGAAGAAGCTCTTGTAGTTGAAATAAGTGGAGCCCGACTTGGCTGGAGATTTGCAGGCCACGTGCTTGCCATCTATGGCTCCAACGGTGTGTGGTAAGTTCCACTTCTGATACCACTGCTCTGCAACTTTCTTCCATTCTTCATCAGTGGAGGGGCACTGGAGGAGCTCTTCCTTGTATTCTTCGATGGTGGCCTGCACCACTTCTCTGACCACAATGCTGATGGTGTTGTGTGGCACCCTCCAGCCGTACTTCATGCTCCTGTAGGAGGTCCCTGAGGCCAGGTGGTGCAGAGTGAGTGCCACCTTGAGCCCAGGTTCCAGGGTGGGCTGGAAGTTGGTGTTTGCCTTGGTCAACCTGGTTGTCAGGCGCTGCACAACTTCGTCAAACATGGCTGGAGGCATCCTCATGAAGTTCTGGAATGCCCGAGTGTCTTCGTTCCTGAGTTCCACCATCAGCTTGTTGTACAGTCCGTACTCTGTTCTTCTCCCGATCCATCTTTGGACCCAGACGCTTCTTGGCCGCCTCCTTTTCTTCCCATAGTAGAGTTCACAGAGCCTGTAGATGGCTTCGCACTGTTGCAGAGGGATGGTGGCTGCCAAAAGGACTGTGTTACGATCCACGGTTGACATGACTGGATGCTGTGGAAGAGGAAGAGTCAGATGAAGGCTGCAGAGATCTGCACAGCTGGGCTGCTGGTCTGAAAGTGAAATGCAGACGAGTTGCTCCCCCTTTTTATAGGCAGTATAGGTTTCCCTTTGCATCCTCTAGGCATCCTCTAGGCATCCTCTAGGCATCCTTAATATCCAAGATAGGTCCCCTTTGCGAATGTTTTTTCCATTTTAAATGCTTTGTTACTGCCAGGCATCCGTTCTGCATCTGTTCTGCATCCGTTCTGTGTCTGTTCCGCTTCCTCCCTGCGTCCGAGCGGATGCAAGTTGCACGGATGCGCAGCGGATGCCTAGTGGATATAGCGGATGCAGAACGGATGCAGAACGGATGCAGAACAGATGCATAGCGGATGCAGAATGGACGCATTGGATACATTTTCTGCACAAAACTTTTGAGCAGCCCAAAACTTTCTGAGCGGATGAAACGTCAATAAACGGATACTGGACGGATAGAGAGGAAGCAAAATGGAGGCAGTGAGTTCATCACGTTTTGCAACAGATGGCAAGCTTTTTTGTCCATTTTACATCCTCTTTGCATCCGCTGGTGCAGTGTGACAGGGGCTTTAGTAATTATTGT
The DNA here is from genome assembly GCA_015471245.1 of Laticauda colubrina. NCBI lineage: Eukaryota > Metazoa > Chordata > Lepidosauria > Squamata > Elapidae > Laticauda > Laticauda colubrina. The sequence goes on along the minus strand of BLBF01000026.1, from coordinate 6,654,531 downwards.
TCCAGTTTTTAAATGAGGAAATATTAACAACCCAGCCAACAATCACCCTGCTCTCCATCATTGGAAAACTGTATGCTAAATATCTCCAACATAGACTCCTCACTTGGGTTGAGGAGTCTGATATTATTGGTGCTGAACAGATTGGGTTTAAAATGGGCTGTGCCACACTGGACCACTGTTTTTTCTTAGTGCCCCTGGTCGATAAATATATTTCCAGGTGGCAAACATTTTACTGCTTTTATCGACCTAAAGTCAGCATTTGATTCAGTCCCTAGGGGATTGTTGTGGTCAAAACTGCTCAAAAGTTCTATCGATAGACATCTTTTGTTCCTAATTAGATCCTTGTAGAACCAGACCTCTTGTCAGGTCAGGTGTGGTTTTCAGGGAGAACTTTCAAATCCTATCCCGATTAAGAACGGAGTAAGGCAGGCTTTTGTTCTGGGTCCTCTTTTGTTTAATTTATTCTTGTCTGACTTGGCCTTTCACATTGGACATATTGAGTCCCACGCCCCAAAACTGTCAACTACAAAGATCCCGCTTCTCCTTTTTGCTGACAATGCGGCCCTCCTTTCATTGTCAAGGCCAGGTCTGAAAAGATTACTTTCTGCATTTGGCTCTAACTGTGCTGAGAACCACTTGTCCATTGATTATGACAAATCCAAAGTATTGGTGTTATCTAGAGCCCAGAAATTGTGTAACTGGGCTATCAATGGTAATGCTGTTAAGCAGGTTTTCCATTTTAAGTCTTTAGGTATCCAATTTCAGAACACTGGTGCTTGGACTAAACATTGAACCCGGGTGCTGAATTTGGCCTCCTGGAGTTACCAGGAGGCCAGATTTTAAGTTGTTTTTATACCCAAGGAGACCAGTTTATTCCTTCTGCTCTGCGTATTTACAAAGCCAAAACTTTAGCTCAAACTCTTTATGGAATTTCCATATGGATATAGGGCTTCAAGGATTGTATTGAAAGAACCCAGGTTGTCTTTCTTGGAAAACTTCTGAGTCTTCCTCCTTGTGTTGGTTTTGCTCCGATGTACCTGGAACTGGGCACTCGATTAATCAAATGTATGGCATGGATTAACACCTTTAAATGGTGGTTTCGGGTGCTCTTTCTGACAGTTCCTGGTAGCTACCTCTCCCTGGCATTTGCTGAATCTCATATTTCTTGTTGGGAGAGGGAGCTGATTAAGAAATTATGCCTGTTAGGTTTTATGGGGGATGCCCTGGGAGATTATGGCCTTAAGGACGCCCAATTTAAGGTAGTCCAACAGCTTATGGACATTGATTTGCAATATCTATAAGCCAGAGCTAACAAAACTTGCTCCCCTCTGATCTTCAGCCAATTTAATAATTACAGATTGAGGATGGCTTCCTATTTTTACACTCTAACCATTCCCAAGTATAGAAGAGCTTTCTCCCTAGCTCGCTTTAATGTCTTGCCCTCAGCACTACTGGATGAGTGATTTAAGAAGCTCCTGATTAATGAGCGGCTATGCCCCTGTGAAAGAGCTGAGGTTGAAACTGTGGAGCATGTCCTTTTACATTGCCCTATGTTTAATCCAGGCAGATCTAAGTTACTGTCTCTCCTTGAAACAGACCCTTCTAGACCCAATGTTAGTGATTTGTTCTTATATTGTCTAGGGGATGGCTCCTCATACACCACTTCTCAGGTTTCCAATTTTTTTTTAAGAGCTGTAACTATCAGAGGAGAATGCTGTAATTCCCTTTAGTCAAGTTTTTGGTAACCAATTGTTCATGAATAATTTTACCATGTTCTTCTTTTGTTGTACTTGTGTTTTGGTCTGTGACCACAAATAAGGTATTATTATTATTATTATTATTATTATTATTATTATTATTATTACTACTACTACTACTACTACTATTACTGTTGTTGTTATATCTGATATAGGTAGATAGATAAGTAGATAGGTAGGTAGATATAACATTAATACTATGTTTCTAATACACATTAAACTGTTTATTATATATTACATAACCACTATTACACATATTAATGTGACTGTGAATTCTTCTGATAATGTATTACATTGGTCAATCAAATATGAGCGGTTTGTCAAGATAAAGAAACTTTTCATGATTCCTTTGATTCCACATACTAATCTATTCTAGATACAGTAATTTTCAACAAGATTTTTATTGTACAGTAACAGAAGAGTGTTAGAACACATGGAAGAGCACATTTAATCTTTCCAAAGTTAAGAAATAAATGAAACTGACATATATCATAATGTGCCGAGAATGACCGAGCCATTATTTCTGTATTTGGGTTCTTTGTGTTTAATTGTGGTTCCTTCAAACATCTGATGTATTCCTTTCACAGTAAATTATATTGATAGAGTTCTGCATAGGTACTTTTCTTGCTGGTTAGAATTGCAGCATCTAATCAGGGGTGGGATTCAAAATTGTAACAATCGGTTCTGTGGCTGTGGCTTAGTGGTGGGCATGGCTTAGTGGTCATATGATTGGGTGGACATGGCTTGGTAGTCATGTTATAGGCTGGGTGTAGCCAACTCAATATCACTCTCATCAAGGCACGCATCTCTTCACCTGGCCTCTCAGACTGTGGGGACGCTGCAGCAGTGGTAAGTGTGAAAAATGGTCATAAGTCACCACTGTAACTTTAAACGGACATTCCACACAAACAAAGTACCAGCAAAGGAGGGGGAAAAACTCTAGAGAGGTTCCTGAGACAGGAAGTCTAGTCCTACCAAGATAAGGGTTAATGGAGAGGCAGTTTCTGTTAGCAACACCAGAATGTTTGCTTCCTGCCTTCATTACAGGATTAGGCCAGTAATTTATTCTTACAACCAGTTCTCCAAACTGCTTAGAATGTTTACAACTGGTTCTTGCAAATAGGTGTGAACCTGTAGAATCCCACCCCTGCATCTAATAGTTTTGACTAAGTATTAAATAATGGTGTTCTTTTCAAAAATAGTTCTACTGGAATATCATAAACTTAAACACCCACATTTGCAAAAAAATTTTGCAACCACATTTTTCTTAGCAGAACTTTAGCATACAAATGGCTTTTGGTTGGGATGACATGTAGTCTTTGACCAACAACAAAAATTGGGACTAAAAATTTGTTGTTAAGTGCAGTAGTCATTAAATCAGGCATCAAGACCACAGATGATTTGATGACAATTTTTGCCATATCTTAAGCAAGATATTGCATGACCATGACTTGTGATCTCCTATCAGCTTCCCCATTGTCTTTGCTTGTCAGAAACTAGTTGGAAAGTTGCTAATGGCAATCACATGACTATGTGATGCTGCAACCATCATAAATATCTGCTAGTTGCAAAGCATGTGAATTGTGATCAGATGACCACAGCTGCAATGGTAGCAAGTACTGAGGACCAGTCGTAATTCACCTTTTTTGGTGCAATTGTAACTTCAAACACTTGCTAAATGTATGGTCGTAAGTCAAGGACTATCTGCAGCTAGTCATAAAGTGTTCATGTTATAGGTTAATAGTATAAGATAACTATTATGTATAATTTATTTGTAATAACTAAGTTTAAACTGATACAGCTCAGATTGAATTGTGGTCTCCAGTATTAGTCAATTTAAATGAAATCAAATGAGTTTGATATCTGATTATCATAAAAGCTGGTTAACGAAGCTCCTTTTGTCATATGCTATAAGTAGTGAGAATGAACACTAAATCACACTTTAGAAGCTTTGATTAGCTCTCATCACAATAAGGTTATTTTTGACATCTTCTGGTGGCATGATTAAGAGAAGCAAAACTGCTGATGCCTGAATCTACCAGCTATATAGAACATATTTTCAGTTCTTTTGTTCTTTCCTTAACCTGTTTGTAGTTAGCTGTTACTTCAGTAGCATGTTTTTTAAATGTAGAATTAGAGCTGCTGTGCACGATCAAATTTAATTAGCTGAGATGTCACTGAGAGCCAGCTATGGTTTTGGGAAATGCTGTCATTATAAAGAATTGATTATCTTAAAGAACATTGCCATCCAGTCCAGAAAAGGCAATAATATTCAGCACCTACAATTATAAAAAAATCTTTGAAACAGACACATGGAATGTTATAGTGTCATCATTATATCACTCAAATGGTTAGGAAAAATTTTGTTGGCTCTGGAGTTTGAATTTTTGTTTCAGTTTTAAAGTGATGTTTTATTTGCAGGGGAACTTAAAGAAATGGGAGAAATGCATTCATGATTCAAGGCACTTACTTCACCCTTTACCCTCAAAAATCATTTTGGGTTTAGAATTATTTCTTAAACTTCTATTCCTCTGGCTCTTGTTATAATACTTTATGGTTAGCCATATCAGAATACAAGATATGAAATGCAGAATAGTAATAAGACCATAGGTTGAAAATAGAGTAAAATAAATAATTAAAAGAAAATACAAATCATATTTTGGCACCACTGTTATACTTTGCCCTAGTCAGATTGAATAGGCAGTTCTCAATGAAAAGGTTGCTTTATATGATATTTTTGAACCCTATCTTGAAATATGTTGTTTTACTGTAAGAATCCAAATAGTCTGGTCATCTATTGAGATATTCAGGATACTTATTTCTCTCTTTCTCATGCAAATGATGAGCAAATAATATATGTTTTATGTCTTTTATCTCTGAGACTTCTCAAATATAAGTACATTTTATCATCGGATCCAACTGCTCAAATCTTGCTCAGATAAATATCTCATATAGAGTTTGGACATTTCTGTCTTTAAATACTTGGAAATTTGAAAGATACATTCACAGCAGCTCATCTATATCAATGTGCCAGCCTTATTAAGGATGTTTACATCTTTCTGAGCTTCAACATCCCCCAAAAGGAGCAAACTTATTTTCCAGAGACAGTTGGACAAAAAACAGGAAAATTGTAGCTCTTCATTTATCAGCTATAAATCCAAGAGTTCTGTAACTGAGATTTTTCTCTGTTATAACAGACACAGTTTAGAGAATCTGTCAGTTTCATAGCTTTGATTTGGCATCAGTAATTGTATCCCCTGATTTTGGAGAAATGACAAGTTGCATAAATTCCCAATTTGATTGTAACTGTAGGAGCTGAAGTCCTTTTATACATATCCAAAATACTTTTAAAATATAGGGATTGTTCTTGTTCTAATAAAAGTATGTATTTTAAGTTCTAAATTTTGTCTCCTCAAAAGAACAGGGGATAATCTTAGTCTTTCATACCTTAATAATTCAGTCAAAGGAATTGGGATTTATTCATTTTCAATTCACATACACTTTTGCTTTGAGTGATGATGAGGAAGTTAAGATCCAGACTCAGAGAAAACTACTCTAAATAAGGTGTTGAGTTGTCCTATTGGCTCACTATCATTTATAGTATCCATTACTGGGATTTTTTAAAGCCTATGCAAACCAACATGAATAGGATAGTAAAATCATAACATCAACATATAGCAAGGTGTTGCAATGGGTGTTGAACCTTAGGTCCAACATGTACCATTGAAACACACAGCTTTCCATGTACCATTGAAACAAACAGCTCTCATCAGTCCTGGTAAGTCATTACTGAATAGACTGTATAGCAGTGGTGCAAGTAAGTACCCTTGTCTTACCCATTTATAAGTATTGATCCTACCTGTCATTTTATTTATTTTCTGTTTTACTTATGTATTTATATCCTGATATTATTATTTTTATAGATAACTCAAGGAAGTAAATATGCCTCATGCTCTTTCTTCCTCCTGTTTTCTCCACAAAAACCTTGTGAAGTGGGTTGGGCTGAGAAAGAATGATTGGCACAAAATCACACAGCTGGCTTTTATCCACAGAATGGGATTAGAGTTCATGGTCTCCCAGTTTCTATCCTGATGTCTTAACCACTAGACCAAACCAACTCTTAATTAGGCTCCATTAACCCCAAGCCACACTCTCAAGCAAGGGTTCATATTTTGGATTTTACTTGTAGACTTCAGACTTGCCTTCCTGCCTTTGGAATTTTGACTATGCTTTCGCATTTGGAACCTTGGACTCTATTTTTGGATTGGGATTTTGTGAGCAGTGTATCTTGTCCTTATGCCACATGGTTCAGAATGACCTTAGTTTGAGGGACTTTGTGGTTCTGGTGGAGAGGGACTAAAGACAAGGAAAATGGATGGAGCTTTACCATTCCCATTGGTTGAATGCTGTGTAAGTGAGTAATAAACTTTAAATAACACCTGCATTTCCAGCATGATTCAGGTCAAGTCAGCTTTATCATTCCCATTAGTTGAATGCTGTGAAAGTGAGTAATAAACTACAAGGGCCTGTCACATAGGCTGACGGATGCAAAACGTATGAAAAGCCCCTGTCACACTGCACCAACGGATGGAAAGAGGATGTAAAATGGAGAAAAACAATTGCCATCCGTTGGTTAATGCGATGCATCTGTGCTGTACTCACTGCCTCCATTTTGCTTCCTCTCTATCTGTCCAGCATCCGTCTATTGACATTTCATCTGCTCAGAAGGTTTTGAGCTGCTCAAAACTTTTGAGCGGAAAATGTATCCAACGCGTCCATTCTGCATCCGCAAGGCATACGGGGGACATCCGTTCTGCATCCGTTACCCATCCGCTATATCCGCTAGGCATCCGCTGTGCATCCGCGCAACTTGCATCCGTTCCAGCGGTAAACGGATGCAGGGAGGAAGTGGAACGGACGCGCAGCGTTAGTAGCACGGACGTAGAAAGGATGAAAGTGGATGCAGCTCGCATACAAAGTATTTAAAATGGAAAAAACATTTGCAGAGGGGACCTATCTTGGATATTAAGGATGTCTACAGGATGCCTAGAGAATTCAAAGGGACACATAGTGGAAAACCTATATTTCCTATAAAAAGGGGGAGGAACTCACCTGGATCTCACTTTCAGTCCATCAGCCCTGCTGTGCAGACCTCTGCAGCCTTCATCTGTCTCTTGCTCTTCCACAGCATCCAGTCATGTCCACCTTGGATCGTAACAAACTCCTTTTGGTAGCCACCATCCTTCTTCAAAAGTGCGAAGCCATCTACAGGCTCTGTGAACTCTACTACAGGAAGAAAAGGAGGCCGCCAAGAAGCATCTGGGTCCAAAGATGGATCGGGATAGAGCAGAGTACGGACTGTACAACAAGCTGATGGTGGAGCTGAGGAACGAAAACCCTCGTGCATTCCAGAACTTCATGAAGATGCCTCCAGCCATGTTTAACGAAGTTGTGGAGCAGCTGAGACCCAGGTTGACCAAGGCAAACACCAACCTCTGGCCCTGCCTTGACCCTGGGCTCAAGGTGGCACTCACTCTGCGCCACCTGGCCTCAGGGACCACCTATAGGATCATGCAGTACGGCTGGAGGGTGCCACACAACACCATCAGCATTGTGGTCAGAGAAGTGGTGCAGGGCATAATCGAAGAATACATGGAGGAGCTCCTCCAGTGCCCCACCACTGAACAAGGCTGGAAGAAAGTTGCAGAGCAGTGGTATCAGAGGTGGAACTTCCCACACACCGTTGGAGCTATAGATGGCAAGCACGTGGCCTGCAAAGCACCACCCAAGTCAGGCTCCACTTATTTCAACTACAAGGGCTTCTTCAGCATCGTCCTCTTCACCATGGTTAATGCTGACTACAAGTTCATGTACATCGATGCTTCAGGCAACGGGTCATGTTCAGATGCCCAGGTATACAATGCCAGTGACCTCAAGGAGGGGCTGGAACACAACCTCATCATGGGCTTCCCAGATCCAGAACCCCTGCCCAACGACATGCAAGATGTGCCCTACTTCATCATGGGGGATGACACCTTCTCCCTCAGAACCTACCTCATGAAGCCCTACATTTCCAGACTCCTCACCCATGAAGAGAGGATCTTCAACTACAGGCTGTCCAGGGCAAGGCAGGTGGTGGAGAATGCCTTTGGCATCCTGGCCAACAGGTTCCAGGTACTTCTCACCAACATGCAACATTGCCCATAGACCGTGAGGAGGATCGTGGAAGCTTGCTGCATCCTGCACAATCTCGTGCGCACCCGCTACCCAGTCTTGCAGAACAGGCTCGTGGACCTCCAACAAGAAATGGGGACATGGAGTCTGGGGAATGGAGGCAAGGGCAAAACCTGATAGACACTGAGGCCCCACAAGAGCCTCACATGAAGGGAAGAAGCAGCGCAACCTCCTGAAACACTGGTGCAATTCCCCAGCTGGAGCAGTGGAGTGGCAATACAGGATGGTAGTATGCTTAATGGATGCTTCCTTCAGCCTGTCTCATCACACGGATGAGATTGGGCCATGTATGTTGGGTGGGCCTACAATGAACAGGGCATTTAACAAAGAGTTGTGCTTATGTTGACATATGTGGATCAATGATTACATTAGTACTGATAATAAAGGACCATAGGTGTGGTACCTGGGAGGGTGGACCATACAGTCCCACTATGCTTGCACTGGAGGTTTATCTATCCCACAGCTACTACCCATCCCAAAGGTATCCCTGCCCATTCCACAGATATTACCCATCCCACAGGTATCCCTGCCCATCCAAAAGGTATCCCTGCCCATCCCACTGCGATCCTTACCCATCCCAAAGGTATCCTTGACCATCCCACAAGCATGCAAAGGCTTAAACCATTTCTAAAAGTTTGCACCAAGACTTTTTTTAAAAAACTAAATGAAGCAAGTGTGTGAAGCAAAGATAAACTTTATTAATAACAAGCTGTAAAAGAAAAATGACCCAAGTCAAGTGTCCAAATAAAGTCTACAGGTAGCCACCCAGTCTCTGATACTCTTCTTGGTCACTCGGAGGTGTGCCCAGTCTCAGGGGTGAAGGGTCCAGGTGCTGTGGAGGTGGCTGGTGCTGGAGTGCTAGTCTGAAGCCCCACTGGGATGCCTTGCCATGAGAGGACAACAGGTGACAGTGTGTTGAGGAAGCTGTCAGACAGCTGGCTCAGCCCCGTGATGTTGAGAGCTCCTTCCCCCATACTATGGGGTGTCAGCCCCAGTACCGAGGACAGATGTACTGAGGCTGGGCTTGGCTGTGGGGTGGAGGAAGGAGCAGTGTAGTGGGGCTGTCTGGTCTGCAGCTTGGTAAGGACTGGCGTGGGTGGCATCTGTGGCGTGGGTGGCATCGGTGGCATCAGTGGAACCGGTGGCAACGGTGTCGTCCGATGATTCTGTGCCTGGACTGGGAAGGGCTGCTGACTGTGCTGCTGGACCTCCCAGTAGCCGTAGCCCTGGTAGGTAAGGGCCTGTGGAAAGCCTTGGAATTGGGGTGGACATCACCTGGGGTGGAGGAGCAGACCTGGACTGGGTGGGAGCAGGTTCCTCTGGGTCTGGAGGGTTGTGAAGCAGCTCGGTGATCCGGTCCTTCACCACCTGGTACTGGGGTTCCGCCATGTCCGTGAGGGTCTGCTTGACATAGGTGAGGAAGGGCTTGCAGTTGGAGGATGAGGAGTCAGTGTGGACCAGCTGAGAAAGGAGATCTATGCTGCTCCGGATGGTGTCCCTGATCTCCAGCAGGACAGTGTGGCTCTGACCCTCCTGTCTGGCACTCTGCCTTTCTGTGGAAGTGCCGTCTCTCCCACTGCACCAGGGAGTCCTCCACATACTCAGCCATGGTTAAAACAACTGTCCGGGAAGAAGGCGGAGCTACGTCTCGGTGCTACAGCTGAGATCTCGGGGCTCTGAGATCTCAGCTGATATTTTTGCCTCTGGTCGGTTCTAACGGACCTAAACCGTCCCGTAGAGACAGGGATTGTGAAGGGCACAGTCCCAGGATCCCAGAGATATCACAAAATCTCTGGTTTGATCCGGGAGAAGCTCTTTTGCTGGAAGCAGAAAGGCAGCCTCTAAAGCTGCTGAAGTCGGGACAACTCCGGAAAGAAAGGGATTTAAATGAGCGTGTATCGGTTGGGTGAGAAATTCTTTTGCATTATAAATTGATTAAGACTTGAAAGGACATCCTGAACAAAGAAGAAATCTGTGGCTTTATTTCTCTTTTGACTGAACCTTGGTTGAGCGGCGTTTAAGTGATGTCAAATTGAGACTTGGATTTTTTTTTCTTATTTTCTTTGAGGACTTTAAGGTGACTTTGTAGGTAACCGGACTGAATTTTCTCTTATATATATTTTTATTTTTCACTTGATTTTTATTTTTTATCTTTTTAACTTTCTTTTTAGGATAGAGGCTCCCTTTGACTATCTTTTTTTTTGTTTGAGTTCTTTATAAATATTTTTTCTTTTGGCTGGGGGGG
>BLBF01000026.1:6626197-6643895 GCA_015471245.1 Laticauda colubrina | reverse complement strand
TTCCCGTACCAGGTTTGCATGTGCTTCCACCAGCCGAGGAGCACCTCTGATATGTAGCCCAGGCTCTCCGCCTTCTCTCTCCAAGCAGCCTGCTTCCTTTTGGTGTCCTTGTACAGCCGGTGTCCCTTCCGCCACAGATAGTCATTCTCTCTCAGCCACTCCAGCACCTCATCCTCGTGTTCCTCCTCAATGGAGTATTGCCTCCTCTCCCTATCATGCGTCTGCCTCTTCCTCCCTCTGGCAGGGCCATATGGGCCCTCATCAGAGGGGCTTCGAGGTTGTAGGGGCTGCTCCTCCACACAACCAGCAGCAGCAGCAACAGCAGGATCATCATCATCATCATCATCATCATCAGCAGCAGCAGCAGTAGCATCACCAGCAGGATCATAAGAATCATCATCATCAACAGCAGCAGCAGCAGCACCAGCAGGATTATCATCACCATCAGCAGCAGCAGCACCAGCACCAGCACCAGCAGGACCAGGATCAGCAGCAGCAGAGTAAGCACCAGGAGCCCCAGCAGGACCAGGAGCCCCAGCAGGACCAGCAGGAGGAGCAGGACCAGCAGGAGGAGCAGGACGAGCAAGACTAGGATCATGAGCAGTACAAGCAGTACGAGCAAGTCCAGGAGCACGGGCAGGACCAGCAGGACCAGCAGGACGAGGAGCAGCTTCAGCAGAGTAAGCACCAGCAGAAGAACCACTGCCAGGAGCAGCATCAGCAGAGTAAGCACCAGCAGAAGCACCACCGCCATAAGCATCATCATCAGCTCCTCCAGAAGCAGAAGCAGCAGAAGCCCCAGCTACAGAAGAGCGAGCCCGTGCTACAGAAGCCCCAGCAGAAGCAGAGTGAGGGCCAGGGGGCGGGAGGGTTGCCCCGTCCCTCTTGCCAGGGCTGGCAGGAGATGGCTGAGGTTTTCTCTTTTTCCACATGGTTGTGGGGTTGCTGGCTGGCTGGCTGGCTGGCAGGGAGGCTGGCAGGCAGGCAGGCACCAAGGCTGGCAGGCAGGCTGGCAGGCAGGCTGGCAGGAAGGCTTGCAGGAAGGCTGGGTAGAAGGCAGGCAGGCAGGCAGACACCAAGGCTGGCAGGCAGGCAGGCACCAAGGCTGGCAGGCAGGCATGCACCAAGGCTGGCACACAGCAAGGCTGGCAGGGAGGCTGGCAAGCAGGCAGACAGCAAGGATGGCAGGGAAGCTGGCAGGATGGCAGGCAGCAAGGCAGGCAGCAAGGCTGGCAGGCAGCAAGGCTGGCAGGGAGGCAGGCACCAAGGCTTGCAGGATGGCAGGCAGCAAGACTGGCAGGCAGGCTGGCAGGCAGGCTGGCAGGAAGGCTTGCAGGAAGGCTGGGAAGAAGGCTGGCAGGCAGGTAGGCACCAAGGCTGGCAGGCAGGCAGGCACCAAGGCTAGCAGGCAGGCCAGCACCAAGTCTGGCAGACAGCAAGGCTGGTTGGGAGGCTGGCAAGCAGGCAGACAGCAAGGATGGCAGGATGGCAGGCAGCAAGACTGGCAGAATGGCAGGCAGCAAGATAGGCAGCAAGGCAGGCAGGCAAGGCACTCAATGCATCTGGCAGCAGGTCTTTCATTTGAATGGTGACCTGCTTCCAAGCCTCTTCCCTTTATATCCACAGGGCTGATGCAATAAATCCCCCCACATGCGCACTGAACACTCTGCATCTGCTAGGTTTCCACTGTGCATCCGCTTCATCCGCTTGGCTTCCGCTGTACATCCACTTCATCCGCTTGACGTCTGTTCTGCATCCGCTATATCCATTCCGCGTCCACTTTGCTGAAGTCCCCGGAAGCCTAGCGGATGTGCCATCAGCTCTCATCAGCTCCCATCCACCAGGCTTCCGCTCTGCATCCGTTTTCCATCCGCTCTGCGTCCTTTGCCCATCCATTCCTTTCCGTGTTATCTGCTCTGGTTATGCAAATTTTTGCCCCTTTTGAGAGCGGATAACAATGGATGGAACATTTTTCTCATCCGCTGTGTCCTTTTTACAAAGGTTTTGCATCCGTTGGGCAGTTTGACAGGGCCTTAAAAAGGACACAGCGGACGAGAAAATGTTTCATCCATTGTTAACCACTCTCAAAAGTGCCCCGAATTTGCAAACAGAGCGGACAACAATGGAAAGGAATGGACGGGGAGAGGATGTAGCGAGGATGCAAAGCGGATGCTCCATGGAAGTCTAGTGGATGGAAGCAGATGGAAGCAGATGGCACATCTGCGGGTCTTCCGGGGAGCACAGCGAAGCGGACGCGCAACGGAAGGAATGGATGCAGAGTGGATGCCAAGCGGATGAAGCGGATGCAGAGCAGATGCCTAGAAGATGCCTAGCAGATGCAAAGCGTTCACTGCGCATGCGGGGAGGATGCATTGCATCAGCCCCGTGGATATAAAGGGATACAGCTCGCAAGCAGGTCACCATTCAGAGGAAAGACCTGCTGCCAGACACAGCTCCAGTCAGCCAGCCAGCCAGCCAACAACCATGGAGAAGAAGAGAAAGCCTCTGCCATCTGCTGCCAGCCCTGGCAAGAAGGAGAGGGCCACCATTCCACCCATTGGCCCTGACTCTGCTTCTGCTGGGGCTTCTGCTGCTTGGGCTGACTCTTCTGGTGCTGGAGCTTCTGCTGGCACTGCTCCTGGTGCTGGTGATTCTGCTGGTGCTTACTCTGCTGGTGCTGCTCCTGGTGCTGGTGCTTCTGCTGGTGCTTACTCTGCTGGTGCTGCTCCTGGTGCTGGTGCTTCTGCTAGTGCTTACTCTGCTGGTGCTGCTCCTGGTGCTGGGGCTTCTGCTGGCGCTGTTCCTGGTGCTGGGGCTTCTGCTGGTGCTTACTCTGCTGGTGCTGCTCCTGGTGCTTGTGCTTCTGCTGGTCCTGCTGGTCCTGCTGGTCCTGCTGGTGCTCCTGGTCCTGCTGGTCCTGCTGGTGCTAACTCTGCTGCTGATGATCCTGGTGCTGCTTGTGCTGCTTGTGCTGCTGGTGCTCCTGGTCCTGCTGGTCCTGCTGATGCTGCTGGTGCTTACTCTGCTGTTTCTGATCCTGGTGCTGCTGGTGCTGCGGGTGCTTCTGGTGCTGCTGGTGCTGCTGGTCCTGCTTTTGCTTGTACTGTTGTTGCTGCTGGTGGTGGTGGTAGTGTGGTGGAGGAGCCCCTACAACATTGAAGCCCCTCTGATGAGGGCCTAGATATCCCTGAGAGGGAGGAAGAGGCATACGCAAGAACAAGAACGAGAGTGGAGGCAATACTCCATCGAAGAGGAACATGAGTGCTGGAATGGCTGAGGGAGAACGAGTATCTTTGGCGGAAGGAACACAGGCTTTATCGAGACACCAAAAGGAATCAGGCTGCTTGGAGAGAGAAGGCAGAGAGCCTGGGCTACACTTTGGAGGTGCTCCTCGGCTGGTGGAAGCACATGCAAACCTGGTACGGGAAGCTGCACCTCAAGAAATCTGGCCAGGCCACAGTCAAGCTGACGGACCAAGAGACCTACGTGATGGCCAAGTGCAGCTTCTTGGAGGGTGAGATCCACCACCGAGGAGCAGCCCTTCTAACAACCCTCTCTCTCAGGCAGCCCACAGAGAACCAGTCCTCTTCTGGCCAAGAGTCAGCTCCTGTGTCCAGGCAGGTATCTGTGGAGCATTCCACGACAGAGAACCCCCCCATGGCGGAGCGCGTGGAGGACCCCCTGTCGCAGTGGGAGCAAGGAGAGGGCACTTCCACCAGAGACCAACCCACATCTACCCCCAGCTCCACCTCCACAGATAGCAGGCAATGAGGCAGACTGGAGGGACAGAGCCACATTGTCCTGCTGGAGATCAGGGACACCATCAGAAGCAGAGTAGATCTCATCTCTCAGCTGGTACACACCGACATCCCATCCTCCAACCGCAAGCCCTTCCTCACCTATATCAACCAGACTCTCCTGGACATGTCCGAATCCCAGTACCAGGTGATCAAGGACAAGATCACCGGTCTTCTGCACAACCCTCCAGACCCAGGTGAACCTGCTCCCACCCAGTCCAGGTCTGTTGCTCCACCCCAGGTGATGTCACTGCCCTTCCAAGGCTTCCCACAGGCCCTCACCTACCAAGGCTACGGCTACCAGGAGTTCCAGCAGCACAGGCAGCCCTTCCCAGTCCAGGCACAGGTACATTGGACGCCACCAGTGCCAGCAATGCCACTGATGCCACCAATGCCACCAATGCCACCAACGACACCGATGCTACCCACACCACAGATGGCACCCATGCCACAGATGTCACCCACGCCTCACCTCGCTCAGCTGTAGATCAGACAGCCCCACTACACTCCTCCTTCCTTCACCCCACAGCCATGCCTGGCTTCAGAACATCTGTCATCGGTATTGGGGCTGACACCCCTTGTCATGGAGGAAGGGCCTCTCAACATCACAGGACTGAGCCAGCTCTTTGAGAGCTTCCTCCACACACAGTCCCTTGTTGTCCACTTGGGGCCAGGCAACCCAATGACGCCTCAGACCAGCACTCCAACAGCAGCCACCTCTACAGCACCTGGACCCTTCACCCCTGAGACTATGGGCACGCCTCAGAGTGACTGAGAAGAGTGCCAGAGACTGGGTGGCTACCTGTTGACTTTATCTTTGCTTGGGACACTTGGGCCATTTTGCTTTTACAGCTTCATTTATTTTATTAAATAAAGTCTTGGTGGAAACTTTTAGAAATGGTTTAAGACTATGCATGCTTTTTGGATGGGTAAGGATAGCAGTGGGATGGGCAGGGATACCTTTGGGATGGGTAATAGCTGTGGGATGGGCAGGGATACCTGTGGCATGGGTAATAGCTGTGGGATAGATAAACCTCCAGTGCAAGCATAGTGGGACTGTATGGTCCACCCTCCCAGGTGCCACACCTTTGGTCCTTTATTATCAATAACAATGTAATCATTGATCCACACATTTCAACATAAACACAACTCTTTATTAAATGCCCTGTTCATTGCAAGGCCACTCAACATACATGGACCAATCTCATCAGTGTGATGAGACAGGCTGAAGGAAGCATCCATTAAGCATCTACCATCCTGTCTTGCCACTCCACTGCTCCAGCTGGGGAGTTGTACCAGTGTTTCAGGAGGTTGCGCTGCTTCTTCCCTTCACGTGAAGCTCTGTTGGGGCCTTGCACATCCACAGTATCTATCAGGTTTCGCCCTTGCCTCCATTCACCAGGCTCCATGTCCCCATTGCCTTGTTGGAGGTCCACGAGCCTGTTCTGCAAGACTGGCTAGCAGATGCGCATGAGATTGTGCAGGATGCAGCAAGCTTCCAGTATCCTCCTCACAGTCTGTGTCCGATGCTGCATGGTGGTGAGAAGTACCTGGAACCTGTTGGCCAGGATGCCAAAGGTGTTCTCCACCACCCGTCTTGCCCTGGACAACCTGTAGTTGAAGATCCTCTCTTCACGGGTGAGGAGTCTGGAAGTGTAAGGCTTCATGAGGTAGGTTCTGAGGGAGAATGCGTCATCCCCCACGATGAAGTAGGGCACATCTTGCGTGTCGTTGGGCAGGGGTTCTGGATCTGGAAAACCCATGATGAGGTTGCGTTCCAGCCCCTCCTTGACCTGACTGGCATTGTATACATGGGCATCTGAAGATGACCCGTTGCCTGAAGCATCGATGTACATGAACTTGTAGTCAGCATCGACCATGGTGAAGAGGAAGATGCTGAAGAAGTCCTTGTAGTTGAAATAATTGGATCCTGACTTGGCTGGAACTTTGCAGGCCACGTGCTTGCCATCTATGGCTCCAACGGTGTGGGGGAAGTTCCACTTCTAATACTACTGCTCTGCAACTTTCTTCCAGCCTTCTTCAGTGGAGGGGCACTGGAGGAGGTCCTCCAGGTATTCTTTGATGATGGCCTGCACCACTTCTCTGACCACAATGCTGATGGTGTTGTATGGCACCCTCCAGCCGTACTGCATGCTCCTGTAGGTGGTCCCTGAGGCCAGGTGGCGCAGAGTCAGTGCCATCTTCAGCCTAGGGTCCAGGCTGGGCCAGAAGTTGGTTTTTGCCTTGGTCAACCTGGGTCTCAGCTGCTCCACAACTTCATCAAACATGGCTGGTGGCATCTTCTTGAAGTTCTGGAATGCACAAGGGTCCTCGTTCCTCAGCTCCACCATCAGCTTGTTATACAGTCCATACGCTGCTATACTGGCGATCCATCTTCGGACCCAGACACTTCTTGGCCACTTCCTTTTCTTCGCATAGAACAAGTGAAAGAGCCTGTAGATGGCTTCGCACTGCTGTAGAATGATGGTGGCTACCATAAGGAGCGTGTGATGATCCATGGTGGAGATGACTGGATGCTTTGGAAGAGCAAGAGCCAGATGAAGGCTGCAGAGGTCTGCACAGCAGGACTGCTGGAATGAAAGTGAGATCCAGGTGAGTTCCTCCCCCTTTTTATAGGAAATATAGGTTTTCCGCTCATTGTCCTTTTTCATCCTCTAGGCATCCTGCAGACATACGTCCCCTATACAAACGTTTTTTCCATTTTAATGCTTTGTATGCAAGCTGCATCTGCTTTCATCCTTTCTCCGTCTGTGCTACTAATGCTGCGTGTCCGTTCCGTGTCCATTTTGCTTCCTTCCTGTGTCTGTTTTCTGCTGGAGAGGATGTGAGTTGCGCGGATGTGCAGCGGATGTCTAGCGGATATAGCGGACACGTAACGGATGATGACGGATGTCGAACGGATGTTCCCCTTATGCGTTGCAGATGCAGAACGGACGCGTTGGATACATTTTCCACTCAAAAAGTTTTGTGCAGCTCAAAACTTTTTGAGAGGATGAAATGTCAGTCGACGGATGCTGGACGGATAGAGAGGATGAAAAACGGAAGCAGTGAGTACAGAACGGAAGCATCGCATTAATCAATGAATGGCAAGTGTTTCTCTCCGTTTTACATCCTCTTTGCATCCGTTGGTGCTCTGTGACAGGGGCTTTAATTAACAACTGCATTTCCAGCATGATTCAGGTCAGAACAATCCTTCTGAAAGATGGACTGTAGATGTAAAGGGGAATTCTGTTGTTTATTCTTTTTCTTGTCACCATCTCACCATCTTTTCAAAGAAGTAGAATGACTCCTTTCTTGATATTTCACTTTTGCCATATGCTGAAATTCGATTCCTTTCTTATTTCAGGGCAGTTGAAATCCTTCATTACCATAGTGGCATATTTGCTAGATACCTGATTCTCTGATTTGTGAAAATTTCATTGAGATAAGGGTGTACTACAGAGCATCTAACTCCATATTATATGCTTGATTAGCATACTGTAGCATACGCTTAAACAGTATTTTTACCCCTTAATATTCACCCAGATAAGGATTTCACACTTGGTACTATAAAGTTCTATACAGATGTAATAATTCTTTATATACAATGCTTCTTGGTTTCCCTTTTGTTAGATCTGTTTCATTTCGGGAAAAGAGTATGCCTTCTGTTCCATATGGAAAGAAGCCCATGAGACCGGGTTCCAAACAACAACTCTTTATTTCAAACTGCTAGATAAAGAAACGGAATATAGCCCAAGCCACGGCAACCCTTTATATAGCGGCTTGCCTGCTGGTTTGTGGCCAATGACAGTTATTTAATTCTTCCTGCCATTTGGCAGCTTCCCGGATTGGTTCCTAGTGAACCAATCTGTAAGTGGCCTTTTCAGTCAATCAGAATGAAGTACTTGGAACCTACCAAGTTCCATACAGAACACCCCTCCTCCTTTAGTTCAGTTCAACGTGGGTGACATAGTCATGCAGGTAGGTGGGGCTTTTCCTAGTTCTAGTTGACCTGCGTTGCTCAGTCTTGTTTTGGTCTTCAAGCGGTTCGGATGGGATTGCTGCTTCTCTCGACCTTCTCCATGGAACCTCCTGGAAGGGTGAGTCAGCCATGCCGCTCCCGCCTGAATCTCCCGGGCCGGTTGAGATGGCTCCTCTGCTCCCTCCTGGTTGGGCTGGGTTGGTTGAGCTGGCCTGGCTGCCATCTTCCAGGAAGGCCTCACTTCACTCTCATGCTCCCGGACTTCTTTCTTGGGGTTCATCTAACCGTGAGTGCTCTTTTTGTTTGATTAGATTGTCATTTTGCAGAGTTTGTTGTCTTGTTATGGGAGGTTTGTCTCTCCCTTTTTTATTTATTTGTACTCCCCCCCTCGGTTGTTTTTTCGTTGGAATTTATTATTTTTGGTTCTGCAGTGGTTTTTCTTTTGAGGTTGCAGGAACAAAGCTGGTCTATGTGCCACTTCCATTCCCTCCCATCATCTAGCATTAGTCGGTAGGACCGGGGGGCTGTGACTTGTGTGATGGTGGCTGGCAGCCATAGAGGGTCCCCGGTAAGGTTCTTGGCATAGACGAGGTCGCCGATTTCGAAGGTAGGGTATTTGCTGGAGGAGTCAGGGAGCTTGTCCCATGTGTAGGTGGGGTGTAACCTGTCCAGGTAGGACCGTAGTTTCCTACCCATTAACAATTCAGCTGGGCTTTTATTTGTAGTGCTACTAGGGGAAAGATGTTGCAAGGTTAGGAGTCAGTTGAATTTGTCCTGCATGTCCCCTTTGTCCATTCTCTCTAGGTCCTCCTTAGTATAGCTAACCATGCGTTCGGCCCTGCCATTCACAGCCGGATGTGCGAGCGCAGTTAAGGCATGATGGATACCCTGGGCTGCCAGGTATTGTTCAAACTACAAGCTGGTAAACTGAGGCCTGTTGTACAAAACCAGTACATCTAGTAGCCCATGCATCGCAAACAGTTTGTCGAGTTGTTTCATGATAGCCTCGGTGGTTGTAGAAGCCATGAGGATGACTTCCAACCAGTTCGAATTTGCATCGACCACGATCAAAAAGGTGTTCCCTTTTGTTGGCCCAGCAAAGTCAATGTGCACCCTAGACCATGGACCCTGGAGAGTTTCCCAGTCCCGTATTGGTTCCTGTGGGGGGGTAGGCCTCAATTTCTGACAGGTGTGGCATATTGCAACCCAGCGTTCAATGTCTTTGTCCAGCCCTGGCCACCAGACATAACTCCTGGCCAGGGCTTTCATCTTAACTATGCCCAGGTGACCCTCATGCAACATACCGAGGACAGTTTCTTATAGGCTGCTTGGGATTACCACTCTGTCACCCCATAAGATGCACCCCTTTTCGATATACAGCTCGGTCTGTCTGGTACGGAAAGGTTTAAAAGTCTCAGTTTTTTTATTTTCCTCTGGCCAGCCTTTACCTACCCAGTTCAGTATTCGTGCTGTCAAAGGGTCATTGGCTGTGGCTCTCGCGACGTCGGCTGCAGGCAGCGGTATCTCCAAGCAGGTCTCAAGTTGGAATGTGGAGGTAGTTGGAGCAGGGTCATCTTCTGTGATGGGCAATGGGGAACGGCTCAGGGCGTTGGCATGTGAGATGGCTTTGCCAGGTCTGTGGAGTAGTGTGTAGGAGTAGGCAGCGAGGAATTCAGACCACCTCATCATTCTAGGTGACACAATGTTCAGGGTTGGCTTGTTTCCCACTAGGATTCCAAGGAGAGGCTTGTGGTCAGTTACGATAGAAAAAGGTCTACCATAAAGGTACTCATGGAAGCATTTGACCCCGACGACAATTGCCAGGGCTTCACGATCAAGTTGGCTGTAATTGCATTCCGCCTTGGAGAGTGTCTTTGAGTAAAAGGCGACCGGTGCCTCTCTGCCATCTGGAAGCTGGTGACTCAGGATGGCGTTGACCCCAAAAGGTGAAGCATCGCAGGTGACCGTCAGAGGCAGGGTGTTGCTAAACTGGATAAGAACAGTGCCTGACATTAATAGGTCCTTAATGCTTTGGAAGGTTCTCTGTTCCCGGTTGCCCCATGTCCAAGTGATTTTTTTTATCTAGCAGTCGATGTAGGGGTTCTGCTATTGTTGCCTTATTGGGTAGAAACACATTGTAAAAATTTATGAGATCAGTTTTGTTTTTTGGTATGAGATCGTCTTTGATAGCTTTCACCTTCTTTTCAGTTGGGTGAATGCCTTGCTTATTGATTAAATAGCCCAAAAATTCGATCCAGTTAGTGGCCAGTTCACATTTTTTCTTCTTAACTTTTAGGCCTGATTTTCTAAAGTGAGTTAAGACTTCTTTTAACCTGGTCTCTATCTGGCTGGTGTTTTCTGCTGAGACCAGTACATCGTCGAAATATGGGACGACACCTTTAATTCCATTTAGTAGGCATTCCATGAGGCTTTGGAAAACTCCTGGGGCAACGCTAACTGGTTGGAGGCAGTTTCATTTGAATGCCCCTCTATGCATTACTATCATTTGTGCCTCTGCTGTTATTGGATCAACGGGTAGCTGCTGATAAGCTTGTGCTAGGTTGAGTTTTGCAAATATTTTTCCTTTCCCTAGCGAGTGCAATATATGTTGCACTACTGGCACTGGGTATGCGCTTTATTGGAGCGTGTGGTTCAGGGTTGCCTTATAGTCCCCACACATGTGCACTGACCCATCTGGCGTTACCGGTGTGATGATAGGGGTTTCCCTCTTGGCGTGGTCGATTGGTTCT
Organism: Laticauda colubrina; assembly: GCA_015471245.1. Lineage (NCBI taxonomy): Eukaryota > Metazoa > Chordata > Lepidosauria > Squamata > Elapidae > Laticauda > Laticauda colubrina. The sequence continues at coordinate 6,633,366 of BLBF01000026.1, read as the reverse complement.
AAAACCCCTTGCGCTTTCAACTTATTCAGCTGTTCGTCAATTTTTCGTTTAAGCTCAAATGGAATGCGTCTGGACTTTAAACGAATGGGGGCTATTTTTGGGTCTAGGCTAAATGAAATTGGGGTCCCCTGGTACTTGCCTAGAGTCCCGTTGAATACATCTTGGAATTCATGGAGTAGGTTCTCCTCCCAGTTGGTAGTAGTGATGCGGTTGATATTGGTCATCCCGATTCCAAGAGGCGCGAACCATTTGATTCCTAGCAGGCTAGGGCGGTCACGGTCGATGATAGTTAGGGGCAAGACTTCGGCGTGTTGTTTCAATTCAACTAAAAAATGTCCAAGACCAATTACAGGGATTTGATTTCCCTGGTAGTCTTTTAGCACAAGTTTTTGTTTCTTTAGTTCTTTCTGCTTGATGTTCGGAATTAGGCGCCGGATGGTATTCCAGGATACCATCTATAGGAACAACCCTGAGTCGACCTCCATCTTGCAGGGTCTCCCCTTGATGCTCACCTCTATCTGAACCTTCTTTCTGCTTTCCACCCTGGCATTATCTGTCTGATGCGTTTCTTCTCTGTCTCTGGTTCTTTTATTGTGGTACCATCGGTTGCCGGCTTGTCTGTTATCGTGTCTGGGGGGGGGATGCTGCCACGTCTTTTTGGACTATAGTTCTTTTTGTTGCGGCAGACCCTTTTGATGTGCCCCCTTTTATTACAAGCCCAGCATATTGCGTCGAGGAACCTGCATTCAGACCGTGAGTGGTTGCCTCCGCAGCCCGCACATTGAAATTCCTGCTGATTCTTCCCCTTTTCGCACCATTTTCTATCTGAATAGAGTCTATGGACATCTCCATCATCGTCTTTGGTGTCACTCTGGGTTTCGACATCCTCGTGTGGGTTGTTGCTATGGGCTGTTTCTTTCCTCCCTCTGCCTTCTTCTCCCTGGTTTGGGTCGGCATGTCTGGAACTGCGTTCATTTTCCGCATGGTGGCTGCTGACTTTTTTGCTGCTTCGGCGGCAGTTGCCTCAGCAAAGGCCTCAGCCACTGTTATGTTCGGCCTGTTGAGTAGTTTATTCTGAAGGGTAGAGTCTTTCAGGCCAAGGACTATGCGGTCTCTCATTGCCTTGTCCATGTTTTGAAACTCACATGCTCCTCCAATGTGTCTCAAGGCTGCCACAAAGTCTGCTATGGTTTCATCTCCTTCTGGTCCCTTTTGTAAAATTTGTGCCTTTTGATTAGATTGGAGACCACCAGTGCGTAGTGTGTTCGGAGCATTCAGTTCAGGTCAGACCAGGTCATCTGCTTGCCATCTCTGGAGTTCGCCAGCCCCTTCACCATTTTGAATATGGCCGGTCCGCAGTGTGTGAGGAAGACAGCCCTCTTCCTTTGATCTGACATTTCTTCCATCTCGTTGCTTTCTAAGAACATAAGAAAGCGATCGATATACAATTCCCAATCCTCTACATCTGGATTGAAGGGTGTGGGCAGTGCATTGTTACCAGCCATCTCTATTCGCTGGGTTCAGATCTCCGTGTGCTTCGGTCTCTGCTTCTACGATGATCCCAACTCATCGCCAGTGTTCCGTCTGGAAAGAAGCGCGTGAGACCGGGTTCCAAACAACTCTATTTCAAACCACTGAGTAAAGAAACGGAACATAGCCCAAGCTGCGGCAGCCCTTTATATAGCGGCTAGCCTGCTGGCTTGTGTCCAATGACAGTTATTTAATTCTTCCCACGGCTTCCCGGATTGGTTCCTAGTGAACCAAGCCATAAGTGGCCTTTTTGGCCAGTCAGAATGAAGTACTTGGAACCTACCAAGTTCCATACAGAACACCTTCCTATTCATCAATTTGTACCAAATTACTACCAAATAGTCTGTTATTGAAAAAAAAATCACAAGACCAGTGTGTGTGTGTGTGTGTGTGTGTGTGTGTGTTTGTGTGTAAATATAAAGTTTAAGATTTTTCACCTTCTATTTGCTGAAAAGAACAGAACATTTTCTGTGGAAGAAAAGGCCATCGCTGAGAAACAAAATTAAAGCATTTATACTGCATGGTTTCAAAAAATTATCTTCAGATTTGTAAGTAGCAAATTTAGTTCTTTATTATATTACTGGCCTATTCTTGTCAGAAACAGACATGAAAAGTGAGATAATGATCTATTAATACATATTTCAGGAATTATATTCACTAGTTGGTCTATATATTCAAATTTCACATGCACACAGTTCTTGAAAAGAACCGGAGAAAAGAACATAAAAAGTGGAATAAAGATTATGATATTGTGAAGTCTGACTGCTGTGTCTTTTTTGTTTTTCTGTTTCTTTGCAGCATAATAATATCAGTGGTGATAAAATTTGATCTAAATAAAATAAAACAATGGGATGCAAAGCATTCACAATATTTGTCCATGTCATCAATAAAACTGTGAGTCTGTAACATTTATAGCTTCATTTTAGAGATCCTGAAATTTCCTAAGAAGTTAAGAAATTTTGATGGTGAAAGGGAAAAAAATATCAATGTTTGGATCTTTTATAAAACAATACCTATTGAAAATTAGCCGATGTTACATATTAGCCTACATTACATATTAGTTTATGTTGCTTTGAAACTTAAACTATTTACTCCATAAACAAATTAACACCACTATACTCTCAAAATGAAGGAAAAACATCTAATGAATTCAATCCAGTTTCCATGGTAATGACTTTAAATCACTATAATGCCCCTTATTATTTTTAGAATCCAAGAGGAAAAAAGTAGTTTCTAGCTGTACAACCATTGCATACTCTAAGATGAAGCACAGTCATTATTTGCCCAAACATCAACCTTACAAAAGTAATTTATGTAGTTAAATAATACTGTTAGTCATTGAAGTATGTCTTGTCAGTAACTACTATTATCCTTTCATGAAGTTAGTATTTAAAGGCCTGGTCCCACTGGCCGACTGGCATAAAGGACACAGCGGACGAGCAAAATTTCGGGGGTGCCTCCATCCGTTGTCATCCACTCCAAAAAGTGGCGAAAATTTGCATAAACAGAACGGAAAAGAACGGACGTGGGTAGTATGTAGCGGGGATGTTAAACAGATGTTCATAGGAAGCCTAGCGGATGACACCTCCGAAGGGGTTTGGGGGTAGAATTTTGAAGCGGACGCATAGTGGATGAAGCAGATGCATCACATATGCCTAAAGGAAAGAAAGGGGATGCCGTGCAGATGTATATCAGATGCAAACCATTCACAGCGCATCCTTTCTATTTCCGTGCTACTAATGCTGTGTAGACGTTCCGTGTACCTTTTGTTTCCTCCCTCTTTCTGTTTTCAGCTGCAGTGGATGTGAGTTGAGGGGATGGCCAAAGGTTGCAGAGAGGATACAGTGGACGTTTAATGGATGATAAACGGACATAGAACATTTGTTGCCCATATATGTCGCAGATTTATATCGTATGCGGAGGAAAGTTCATCCATTCAAAAAGTTTTGCGCAGCTCAAAACTTCTTGCGCAGATGAAATCGCAATGGATGGATGCTCAATGGATAGAGAATATGAAACACGGATGCAATGAGTACACAACGGATGCATAGTGTTTTCCAACGGATGCATAGCATTTTCCAACAGATGGCAAGCTTTTTTTAACATTTTACATTCTCTTTGCATCCATAAGTGCAGTGGGACAGGGCCTTTACTTTCCTTCCTTCTTTCCTCCCTCCCTCCCTCCTCCTTTTCTATATTTGCTTCAGTAGGAAGATATGAAATAAATTGATTAAATAATGTAAATAACAAATAAATGAAAAAGCCAATTCTACTTGGTCTAGGGCCCAGATAATTAGGTCAGTATAATGTTCATTTCAAAATATTTTTAAATATTTTTGCATAGATTTTTAGATTAGTATATTATACTTTTTCCATACTATTCCTCCTGTGTTATTAAGGTGAATATATACACACATGTACATATGCTTTTTCTAACCAATAGCCCTATCTAATATTTACTATTTCTATTGTATTGTATTCTAGTATTTTTTAAAACTGTTTGAGAATTAATAAGTAAAAGAGTGTTATGGATAATTTTAATAATATATCATGAGCCACAAATTGAACAGTTTTCTATTCTAATATTAAATACCTATTTGTACTATATTCTTAAGTAAACATTTCAGCTGTAAAAAAAAAAAGCTATATTATATATCAGGATGTCAAGATTTTCAATGGATTTGTTTTTACTGGAATAATAATTTGGCTGTATGAAAGTTTATCTTTCAGTAAACTCACAAAATTAGTTTCAGGAGTAGGAAATATAACCAGTCCTTTAAAAAACACATAAATATGTTCAGATTTCTCAAAACAGAACGTAGTCGTAATTGGATTCAAAGGTCAGTTGTTCCAGGGTGCTACATAAACCTGTCATTTATAATACCTCCCTTATAAGTGGAACCCTTTGAATTAGTGATAGTTGTGATTTTCTCCATGCTGAAAACTTCTCTTTATGTGAACTTCGAGTAAGCTACCTGAACCCATTATTGTTTCTACTTCTGAAGCAGCAATACAAGTGAAATTACATCCTGTCATTCTGATCAGGATGACACTTAAAATTAAATCTTCAAAAATAAAAACAAGTGGAACATGTTTTCTAGTACGTCATAGTTTGGACTCATTATATTTGAAATAAACACACATACACAAATAAGCAATTTCTAGATTAAGTTTTGTCAGGGATGGGCTTCAAAAATTTTAGTACAGGGTTCTCAGCCCAGTTGCTGGGTGAGCGCCTGGCCTAGTCTGCCACTTGCACTATGGCAGGGCATGCATTTTTGCCCTCCCCAAGCTCCAGAGGCTTTCCTTGAGCCTCCAGGAGGGCAAAAATAGCCTTCCTGAGCTCTGGAGGCTCTCTGGCAGCTGGAAACAGGCTCATTTCCAGCCTTCCTGAACTGATACATATTTTTTCGTCCCATTTCATAGATCAAACATGAAAAAAGTCCTGTAAATAATAACTTAAGATAATGTACACATCTCAGCATTCTGGATAAATTTCCTTGCCTGAATTCTGATTCTGATTTGATTTACTTGTCTTTATGTTCATATATTCTTAGGAGTAGAATGTAGAAGAGAAGCAAAGCATTACACTATCAGTACACTTTCTTTCTTTCTCTGTGTGTATGCATTGTATAAGAGAGAACACCAGAGTTTCTGTCCATTGACTCTTTCCATGCTGCAGCAAAATCTGATTTGTCAGAACATTAACATTTGAACATGAAAGTAATATTAATGACTTTGAAATAATCTGCAAAATGAAATAAATAAATGGAGACTTTGAAGAAGTGCGAGAAGGTAGAAATAAAAAGAGAATCTGTAACTCTCTAAAGGATTGTTATTTATATCAGGATGATACAGTACCCTAGAAAATAATTCTTCTAATTCACCTCATTTTCATGAAAACCATTTGAAGTACAATTCAAAAAGGGCAATAACAAATTAGAACAAGTTCAGAGGAGAGCTGCCTACTAAGATAGTGAGATATAAGGAAACCAAGCACTATAAAGTACAATAAAAGAACCACGATGTTTTTATCCTATGGATGATCTGAAAAAAATAACTGAGAATGTAGCAGACTTCAAGAATTTGAAGGAAGAGAGAGTGTTGATTTATCCAAAGAAGAGAGTGTTGATTTATCCTTTTTTTGCACTACAGGCATAATTTTGCACTACAATGACTTAAAAGTGTAAATAAACAGGCTGGACTTCAGAAATAACTGTGGAGTTCTTAGTGCTTCCTGACTATAAGGTATCAATCAGTTGGAAAAAAATACTAGAGATCTTTAAACAGTTTAGATACTCATCTGGCAGATGTGCTGCATTAGATTCAGCATTGAATAATTGTTGGATTACAATGATCTTTAAAACCCTTCTAATCATATGATTCTATGATGCTGTAAAATGTATTGCATATTATATTATGTAACACCGATGATGATTTTTGTACCTATTTTATTTTGTATAAATCATACATAAGGTTTACAAAGCCATCTGTATGACCATAGGCCATTCACTCTCCCTCAGACCTAAGAAAGGGACAATCACAAACCACTTCTAAAAAGTTTGCCAAGAAACTGTAGGAACTATCCAGGCAGTCATCAGGAATCATCAGGAGTCAAAAACTGATTCAAAGATAATTCATACACACCTAACACAATATGCAATACTGATAAAAGCACAACAAAATTGAATGAATACTTCCTGAGATTTAGGCTGTAAATTCAGCATAAATTTGATTTTTATTTTTTCCTAAGTGAAAATTTTAAGTGTTTCAATAAAGTTTCTTTTTATTTTATTTTAGCCCATTTCGCTAGACTATAAAGTTGGATTTTAATTTTATTTCTGTCTACTGTTATCCAGGATGATGGGGAACACCACTTTTTTAGCATGATTTTTAAAGCAGTCACATATACAACATGGTAACGCGTGCATTCTGAATTGATAGTTATGGTGAAACAACAAAACACATGTGAAAACCTACTTGTGTTGTCTTTGTTATTTGAATGAGGCACTATTTACTTGAAGGTTAATTGGAAGGAGTCATGAGAGTTTTCATGAAATGCTGCTTCTCAATATAGTGTGTTTATAATTATAACTTGTCTCTAGAGAGTGCATTTTATTGACTGCTATATCTGATTGCTTACTAAAATACCCTCTTTCAAAAGACAAAAATCATTACATAGAACAGCAGTAAATCATTGCATTTAATATTTGGAATGCAATAGAACAAGTCACATAAGAGAGTATAAAGGAAAAGGGGATTAGGTGGAAAAATTTGTCAAGTCAAAAAGAGCCCTGAATATCGTTGAGTTTAGTTCTTCTTTAGGTAGTTATTACTTCCACAAAAGGTATGCATAGTGGAAGAACATAAACTTTGTTTTTCTCTCACTTGTGCTCATCACCTACATAAGAACATATCCAGTTGGGTACCAAGGAGTATTACTAAAATATAATAGATAAAACTAATGAATTTTAGAAATGGACCTTGAATATTTAAGGAGAGGCCTCCAAGCTGGAAAGTCATTGAAAGACAGGGGGCAGGTATTACAATTGGGGCTCCTGAGAAAGAAAGAAAAATGAAAAGAAGTTGAAGGAGAGAGAGAGAGAGAGAGAGAGAGAGAGAGAGAGAGAGAGAGAGAG
>BLBF01000026.1:6613138-6626187 GCA_015471245.1 Laticauda colubrina | reverse complement strand
AGAGAGAGAGAGAGAGAGAGAGAGAGAGAGAGAGAGAGAGAGAGAGATCACTGAAACTTGGAGAAGGCAGAAAGGAAAGTAAGCAAAGGGGCAAGGAAAATAGGCAAAGGGTGATGTTGGAATGATGTGTTTGCAAGATGGGAGTAGCTGCAATAAGCAGACCCCAAGATTCAGCAGTTCCAGACATACTAACCTAGATAGTGGGTGCAGTGGTGATAAATGTAAAATCTACAATAATAATAGTCCAGCTTCTTCTTAAATATGTCAAGGAGGAAAGTTCTCATTTTTAACAGCAAAACTTTTTCTACTGCTGAATAACTCTTATTGCTAGGGTGTTGGGCTGAGAATGATTCAAAGGTATTGCAAAACTCATGCAAACTTCACACTTGTCATCTATTGATGAAAGCAGTTAGCATTTTTCAGATTTTATGGGTTAATCTTTTATTTAGATTTTCATACAAAAGGAAAGGGGAAATAGAGAGAGAAGGAAGGAACGAAGCTATGAGAATAATAAAAAAAGTCTAGGGGGAAGCACTCATCTCCATCTCTTAGCGAAGGAAACCAGCATTGTCCAAAGACCCTGTTGGAAGTCATCACCTAGGTTTGTTTCCCAGCTGGGAAACAGTTGAGAAAAAATTGACACCGAAGAAAGCTTCCAGAAAGTGGAATTCTTTAATTCAGGAAGGCAAGAGGAAATAGTGACATAGCTCAAGCATTCCTGGCTAGCCAGCAGACTGGGAAGGCAAACCCATGCCTTTTTATATTTGAGTTTTCTTTGAAGCTCCTAGAGTTTGATGGGTTTTGATATGACTCTAGCTGAAGTGATTGCCCTAGGTTTTGTTTTCCTGCTTTACTGGGTTAATCCTAGTCCAAGCTCTTTTGTTTTTTCCTATCCTAGGGATTAATCCTGTCAGGAAAGAGTTCTGGTGTGCTTTAGTGAGTTATTTTTAGCCTGATTCTACTTATTTTTATGGCCCTATTCAAGTGTTTTGAGGCTATTTTTTGTAGTCAGATTTTATTCTTCTTTGTAACAGCCATTAATGGCTTTTGGTAGCATGCCCAGACTTTCAATTAGCCTGAGTTGCTAGTCTTTCAACTGGGGCTTTCTTGAAGGAGAAAGGCTGTTTTTAGTTCTTGATGTTGCTTTTAGTGGATCCTGGCACTGTCCTTTGGGATATACTTCCCTCAACCTTTTCCATAGTCATATGGCCAAGCATGACTATATGTTGAGCCACACAAAATGCCGTTACCTTTCCATTGAAGGTAAGTATTTATCTACCTGCATTTGTATTTGTTCAAACTGCTAGGCAGGAATTGAAGCAACTAAAAGGAGCTCACCATATCCCACAGTGCCCAGATCTCAAACCCAGTATTTTAATCACTGAACCATTGCACAGTTGTAATGTCCCCTTAATTATCAGGTTAAGCATATTCAGTAATTTTAATATTTTTGTAGAACAAGTTTGCATTGTCTCTGTCCTCCAAACATTTTAAAGTTTCTCAGTGTTTTTGACAGAATGAAAATGATGGTCTCTTGTAAATATTAACATTGTTATATGCTCTTTTCGGTGGTATTATGGAATTACATACATTACATATTTTTCTTACTCTTCAAGTAATACTGTTCAATGTTTTTATAGGCCATCAAGGTCATGTACTATTTCCATTCAACAACGTGTTTTGATGGATTTTGAGAAAGAGAATGATAGATAAAACTAAAAATGATTGTTTCTGTCACTTCTTCACTCATATTAAGTGAGTCACTATGTAAAATCACTATGTAAAACCTTAAGACTATAATAAAAGAAATCTTAGAAATAATCCATTTATCCTAGTGCTTACAGATTGACATTAGATTGACAAAGTATTTTATTAATTATATGAGGGTTGATAAGGATTCTGTGGACAAAACGTGTGCTGCATAGTAAGATTGGTTTCTTTTTCAAAATGCAAATATGGCATCTCAGAAAATATTGCAGTATCATTATGGATGATAGCCAGACAATCTCCCTGCCTATCTAAGTCATGTATTTAAAAGTACATCTGGGCAAAATATTTATTTTTGTAACAATAAGAATATATTTTTTGCATCCTCGGTCATCATTGTCCTTCTCTACAATAGCATTCTCCCAAAATATTTGAAAGATTCTGTCTCTCCTGTCTTTTAGAAAATAAATGGAAAGCTTATTATTTCATCAAGCCAATCATTGGGTTTGAGACTATCCATCCATATTGCACTTGGGTTTTTTTTTTCCTAAAAAAAGTTTTTTTATTTATAATCTTTTACATCATTTATAGTGAACAGTGCCTATCCAGGTTTTTACATTTCGATACAAATATGACCATAATTACATATCTATCTCACATATTCAATTTCTTATCATATCATTACAAGTTCCATTTTCTATAAATTTTCATAAATATTCTTATATTTTAACTTTTTTTATCCAATTTTTTTTCATATAATTTATTCTATTTTCTTTAATTATACTTTTATCTTTATATAATATCTTAAAATTCTTTATTTCTTATCCTATATTCACTATATTCTTATGCTTTTATCTGTCATATTTGCCATTTCATCACATATTCTTATTTTATTAATCAATCTTAATATTATAAATTCAATCTTAATATTAATAATTCCAAAGATTTCCCCCTTAATTACCCATTTGCGTGCACCACCTTTTTATCTTATATATTCTTCAATTTACTCCCCTTTGTCTCATGCTAAAAATTACCATAATATAATCATAATAAACCATAATATAATAATATAACAAAATACTGCATATCACATATACATTTTAGGTTGGATTCCACATGGTATTCTTTTCTTTATTCTGATACATTTATTTTTCTAATACATTAATCTTTCCAGCTAAGTGAAGGAACTGATATTTATCTTTTTAGTACAATGGTTCATTTTAGCTATATTTTTCTTTTCATTTAATGTAATTAATATTCTTATTATATTAACAATAATTCTTGGAAAATACTCAAATAAAACAATTAAAATAAAAAATAAAAACATCAATTCCATTCATTCCATTTTTTACAACCTATATTCTTATACCTCTTTATCTATTACCTTGGAGAATCCCCCCCGTTTTTTCCCCCCAATTCACCCTTTATCTCTAGGTTTTCTAGCCATATGTCTTATTTTCATTCTTTTAAGCTTTCTTTAGCCCTTCTTTTTTGGTCCTTTCACTTATGCACATTCCCTTTGCTTCTTTATTTTTTATTTTTCCCCTCCATTTCTAATCGCCCTCCCTCTTTTCAACCTTCTCCTGTATTTCCCCTTTCTGCTGTTTCTTTTTTCTGCATTTGACTTTCTTAACCCTTGCCTCTTTAATTATCCCCTCAAACCTCCAATTTTTAGTTTCCATACTTCCTCCCTCCCTGTTTCAATGTTTGTTGTTCTGTTTGTTTATTTAAGCTGGCCTCTTTTTAAATCAACTCCTTTCCTTCTGGTCCTCCTTGCTCATCTTTGTTCTTCAATGATACAATTTCTAGCATTTGCAAAGCAATACTTCACAATTCTATTTTTTCCCATATCATTTCCCTTATGCTTCTTAAGTCCAATTTTAACTCCACAAAGTATTCTGCCTTTTTTGTGCACCATTTTTCTTCTTCCACTGTAGTATAATAGAATTCACTTTTCAGGGTTTTTGTCATATTGTTTCAAAAATCTTCTTACTTTGTAGCAAGATTCAGTCTTTATGGAACCAAACACCACTTTCCTTTCCCTTTTATGGCTTTTAAATGAAAAAAAAATCCAGTAAATCCAATCATTATATATTTTTTTCTTTTTGGCACCTTCAAGTTAGCTTTTAAATGTGCCTATTTAGTGCCAATTGTATAATTTAATATAATCCAGTTTGCACAGATGTTTCACTCCTTTAACTTGCTTCTTTTACTGTTCAAAGCACTTTCACTTGTCTCCAATCCCCTCCCCCCCACTTCATCTGGTCACCGCTATTCCAATCTTTTTTTTTTTTTTTAAGTCTCCTTAAATTTTTAAATCTGGAGTACCTTGTATTCAGATGTTGTGCCCAATTTGCCTGGTCTCCACACTGTCCACTTCTTTACCATTCCTGCACAATCTTTGTCCTGGGAAGCCTTCCTTCTTCAGGGTGGCCATATTTAACCACTATTGCAGTCTGTCTTCAGAGGGAATTTACCTAGCCAAGGCAGGAAGATGTGGCTCCCCTTGACCTGACAGGCTTGACCTCTCCCTTCTTCTTCACCCCTCCCAGGTGGTTCTAGCCTTGTTTGGAGCCCTCTAACAAGTGCAACATGTATTTGAATGTACATGATTGCGGTCTTCGGTCCATCCTCGAAGAAGGTGCAACCGGAAGTCTCCCATTCATATTGTGTTTGGAAGGGCCCAAAATAAGGATATTTAATTTATTTTCCTTCCTTCCTTCCTTCCTTCCTTCCTTCCTTCCTTCCTTCCTTCCTTCCTTCCTTCCTTCCTTTCCTTCTCTTCCTCCTCCTTCTCCTGCAAAAAATGTTTAATGTATGATAGACATCAGACATAACAGAATTTATAAAATCACATAACATGCATGACAGAAAACTGACAGAACTAATTAAAAAAATATATTAGGCATTATGTATTTTTTAATTATTTCTGATTTTTTAAAAAACAACAACAGGTTAATATATTCCAAGAATAATTCAGTTTTAATACTATCAAACAGATATTCATATGGTCACATTAACATACAGGAACGGAAATAAATTATTAAATTAAATAGCACTGGTTTAAATTAGTATACCAAAATAATGGCTAAAACTGAATCTAATCCATACTCTGGAATGCACACCAAAACTTTGTAAGGGGCCTTAAATGGACATAAATTATTATTAATAATGAATGTAGGATTTCAGCTTTATCTGGATATTAATTTGATTAAAATAAGTAGGAGATACTTCTAATTAGACAGAGACTAAATTTCATTAATAATCTAACCCAAATTATAAAGTTTTCTGTCACATTATACTAACACCACCAAAAGTCATTTGTTGACATGAGTGGCAATCAAAATCAATTTATCTAATTAATAAATATTACTCTGTTTTCAACATTTAATCAAATTGATCAATCTTTAGTTAAATAAAATGTTTTTTTTTTGTTTATAACCCATCTTCTTTCTTGATCTCAACTGAGATAAATAACACTTATCAATTCTATGATGTTCCATCAACATCATATCTGTGGTATAAATTGGACTTTAAAAAGGCCTAAAATCATGATTCTCTTCATGACTGAGGATGGACTCAAACTGACTCATCAATACTTTAGCCAGTATATCGTAGTGGCTTTCACAGCAGTGATATTTCACTACTATACTGTTACTGAAAATGTTTTGAGACAGAATTATTCTGTTTTTTAAAAAATCATTTTCTTCCTAATGCATTGTCTCAACAGTGATTGTTCATTCTTTCTAGAATGAGTAGCAAAAGTATTATTATCAAAACTGGACAATCCTGTATTGCGATTCAATTCACAACAATTAGAATCACCTTTTAGAAGCTGAAATGATTTTGGGATATAGTGATGAAAGGAAGTCCATGGATACTTCCTTCTGCTTCCTAGAATATAAATCTGACATAATAAGCCCAGAAGGGTTGGTATCTTTGTATATTACAGTTATGAATAGTATCAGTTAACCTCATTGAGAAATCAGGCTTCAGTATTATTTCAGTGTAACTTTTACCTCTAAGCAGCATGATAAGTAGACTGAGAGAAAAGTATGTTTTCAACCTCTGTGATAGATGCATACATTAACTACAATTAGCATCATTAAACAGGAGATGAGGCAAACCACAAGCCATTTTAAAAACTTCAGTGAGGATTCATTGCACATCCCAAGCATGAAGAAAAGATTTACCCAAGGATTGATAATGGCAGATCACCTTGTTCATTGCTCAGTCATTTCCTATATGCTTATCCTGAGAGGCAGTTGAAAGCTAGGATAGGGCATCATTTACTGTCATTCAAAGTGAAACACTTTGAGCCTTATTTCAATGTACCTATCATCTCCACATGCAATTTGTAACTCCTTTTTAAGATAAATCTTATATTACTTTTACTTTGTTTCAAGATAGATAATTACCTATAATACCTCCTTCATTAGCCTTTCCTTTCCTTCTCTTCCCTTTCCTTCCCAGCAACTACTAAACTTTTTTCCTTCATTTCAATCATGTCTATTTCTCAGTGGATAGTCCTGAAAATTTTTCAGATGTGGAAAAAGTATTTTCTTAGGACTGAGGGAGAGTGACCAATCAAAGATCACCCAGATAGCAATGGCACTTCTGAAATCTTGGGATGAAACTGCAAGGATTTTTCCAGGCAGTTGCCAGGACTCAAGAGTGACTTGAAGGGGGGCGTTAGGTTCGGGTAGAAATTGGCTGAAAGGAAAGTTTTGTCTTCCTTGTTATATATTTTCCATTGTTATTGCAATTTAGATTATGTTGCATGAAAATAAACTGGTAAATAAAATGTAGGGGGGAAATGTAGTAGCTTAATGACTTCAGGAATTAGGTTGAAAGTACTTTGGCCTTTAACTGGATTAAAACCTATCTGGTCAATTATGATTATGCAAAGTGAAACCTGTATAACAACACTGTTTAAATTGCAACTTACTCTTGTTTAGTATTGAATTATTTTTCATTTACAAGTTTATATCAAAGAATAATTCTTTATTGACAATTAGTCTGTGTGCGTGATCAATAATTCCAGTTTCTATCATACAAAATCTTTCTTACGTTGGATAGAGAACATGACTAACTATTGAGGACATGCATAGAATTCCAATTTTGTTTAAATTTAAAATGTATTTCTGAAGCAGCAGCTACAATTCACAAAAGTCAGAAAAAAGGAATGTTATTGTAGATCAAGTTGTACCGGGGCACTTTGATCTAGTAAAGGAACAGCACTTAAAAGTTAAATGAAAGTTGAACAACAACTCAGTCCAGTCTTGTTCCACTTTCCAAAGATGTGACTGGCAATATCAAGATCATGAGTCTGATTGCTGTTTCTTATATAGTATATGCATTGTGAATTTGATTATGCTAAGACTTTTGCTTCAAATATTAATTTCCAGACATTTAAAACCATCCCATTTTAAATTCTAGATATTTCCATTTATTGTTGCCACCTGATCAGATGGAATTGAGACATATAAACTTATTTTTCCAGAAATAACAGCAATTATAATGCCTTTATTGCAGTTAACATTGCACTTTGAGGTTAAAATCCTCAACTTCTATGCTGATTTCATTTGCCTTTTAGAATATTATCTTTTGTAAACATTAGAAGAGATTATCTTTTGAAGTTTCTAAGATCCATCTGGTACAGTTGAATCTTCAGTAACATTAATGTAGCCAAGATCTCAAGAGTGTTCAAATATATCTGTCCTGGAAATATATGCAACAATATAAATCTGCAATGTTGCTATCTATGTGGATCATCCTATCCATCTCAAAAAAATGTGGCTGTGAATTGGCAGAGATTATCCAGTTTTTTTCAGGGGATTTTTTTCCTTCTAGACTTCAGTGCTAGAAGTTTTTAAATCTGGGACTTTTCACCCAGAAAACATACATTCTGTTACTCAGCTTTGGTTAGAATCACTTCTAACCAAAAAAATCTGTTGAAAAATCTGTATTCCCTGAGGTCTATATTCTGCAACACAAATATTTTATAATGTCTTCTTGACCATTGATAACCATTAAAATAATTTTAATTCATACATTAAATATCAATTTTAGTATGTTATTTTGTGGCTCATACTGATGTACCATTTACATCAATAATTGACGTGGTATAATCATACCTGTAATTTTGATATTTCTACAACTCAGCAGGTTTGGTTTGTTTATTTTATAATGTTTTAAAATACAATATTTTAGCTTGTTTAATTTTTTTCTGGTTCCTAGAGTTAATTTGCTTCTAAAAATAATACTACAACCAGTGACTGCAATTTTTTTATACATTTTATTGCCTATATGTAGTTGTTTATGCGATCTGTATATATGAAATGGTAGATGTTAAATGCTACCAACTAGTCAAGTAATGCTAGGTATTTTTTTAGTATTTTTTTCATGGGAAAGAAAGAAAAAAAAAAGAAAGAAAATAATTTTCAATTGCTATAGCAATATGCTAATCTGATTTAAGGCTATCATAATAAATTAAAGAATTAAATACCTGAATGAATAAATAAATAGTATCTTGTGTTTAAATATTTTTAAATATCATTCAATGCTATAAAAAAATGTTATAAAAATCCAGATTAACTTTTTCCTTATTCTTCCATCTAAGAGGCATCTGAAATCATTTAACAGATAAGATTCAGAATTTGCACTTGACCTCAAATGATGGTAAATTTTTATAATTCACTTGCTGTAGCCAGCCTGGAAGCTTTATTTTTTTGCACTGTATTATTTGTTATAATATTGGACTAGTATAAATCTCATTTTAGTCTCAAATCAAGAAATGCTCTCCAGAAGAGTAACCATGAAAAACTTGGAAAAGACATTCAGATGCCATGATGTATATATACATAAGAGGTTCAGACCTGTGCAAGCCATGATATAGTGAAGTAAATAAACAAATAGGCAATCAATCAAAACCATCCAAAATTAACACTTGAGGCACAAATAACCAAGCTCAAATTCCAGCCTACTCTTCTATTTTTGTTTTTAACTGTTTTTATTATCATATTTATACAAACAGTAGCTTGTATGTTTTATATCTATTTCTACTCTACCCAGAACAAGAGTAATAAGTATAATAGATGGATGAAGGATGGAAAAGAGAGAGAGGGAAAGAGAGGGAGAGAGGGAGGGAGAGGGAGGGAGACAGAGGGGGGAGAGGGAGAGAGAGGGGGAGTATTAAGGCTTAAGTTCTGCTGGAAAAGGTGGAAATAAAAAAAATATAATAACCAGTAACAAGGTGGGTGGAATTTTATCGTGATGATGAGAGAACTGTTGGAAAACTTGAAGGATCAGAATCATAGAAAAATTGTCTTTATAGTTCTAAGAGCTTGGGATAGCTTTTAGAGTAGGGTGATATGACATCAGTGAAACAATATCTCAGGGGATGACGCAAAAAACAAGGAGTCAAGCTATTCTCCAAAGCAGAGATCTCCAACCTTAGCAACATTAAGATTTGAGGACTTCAACTCCCAGAATTTTACTGACCTTGAGAGGATAGAAGGCTGAAATCAGCCTTGGAATCTTCCAACACTGGAAGTTTTTAAGAAAAAGATAACTATTTGGTCTGAAATGCTATAAGGTTTACTGCCTAAGCAGGGGTTGGACTAGAAGACTACAACTCTGTTATTCTATGAGAGTTGACCATGACTTGATGATGGCATATACAGCAACTGAACAATCAAAAATGAAGGGCATTTTCTTTGTATTCAAAACAAGTCAGAATATATATATATACTTTAATTTTAGGTCACTATAGTTACTAACCAAACATATCCATCCCAAACATATCCATTCATTTTTTTAATTAAGGGATTTACAATGTATATAGGATTTTAATTATTAATTCTACTAGAGCTATAAAATACAAATATACCACTGAAAGAAAACCACATTGTAGAATTACATATATTCTGTTCTCTCAGGCGGGAAACAGTTTATAACAAGAAGAACAATCTACTCTTAGATTCCCATCGCTGGTAGCTTCTCAACCTATTGCTTTCTAACATCAGGAAATCCCAACCTTGCAATCCTCCAAAGGAAACTTAGTCGGAGCAAAGGAATTGAACATAGGACATGGAAAAAGAAATAGAAATTTAAAATTTCTGCTTATTAAGAAATCAAAATGAGCTACTTCCTAGTTTAATTACATTATTTGTGAATATTTGTTATTATAAAAACAACAAGAAGGGCAATTAATTCTGCATTTTCAGTTGTGACAGTTATAATAGCTAAAATGTTTGTTAAATTACCCAGAGTCACTCTGAGGCAGGATGGATTGCAAATAAATCTTAGAAATAAATAGCATATTTATGAGCTAGAACAATGAGTATATTCTGTATATAATATTAATGTGTAAAGTATTTCATTAATTTCATCTAGTTTGTCTTTATTTCTTTCACTTTATCTCAGTCATGCAAATAATAATAACTATCCTTGTGTTATGGATGGGTTTCCATATGTCATCTTTTTCTATCAATATTTGACCTAGAAATTGTACTGTAGGTTCTCAATTTTACAGGAGTAGAATAACATGATTGTTCAGGTACTAGATATTGGAATGAAAGGTATTTGAAGCACATCAATGATTGGGCTCTGAAACCTGCTATGATAAAAACTACCTACTTTCTATAAACTACAGAGAAAATGCTCTTTGATACTTTATGTGAAAGAATTTCAACATCCAAACTACTCATATCCTATAATAAAATGATAAGATGAAAACAGTATTTTGCCTTTCAGCTTAGCATTAGTATGCTCAGACCGTCCTTACACACAGTGTTTTTTTTTAATTTCCTTTTCTTTTAATAACTGAAATGTAGTTATTCCTGATAAATCCATAATAATTTATTTGGTTACTATTAATTCTCATACTAATTTACTGGAGATAAGTACAGTTTATGCTTAGTGTGATGTGGATCTGTTAAATTCCAAACCATAACCTTCTGGATTTCAAGCAAAGAAAGCAAATTTTCCAGGGATATATAGTATTTAGGTCATAGATAGATACGAGATGACAGAGAGGCAAATTCCCCAGAGACATTTTAATTTGTTTCTATATATTGAAATCTCTCTTCCTCTTTCTCATCTTTCTCCCTTCCGCTTTCCATCTTTCTAGTAATCAATTGTTTTTAACATTATTCATGTTATACTCACTGAAAGATTTGTAGACTTGAGCAGACAATAAAATGCAACTGAGAAACTTGTTCCAAAGTTATCAAAGATTTATTTGAAAGATTTATTTATCTTATTAACAGAGATTATTTTTAAAATATAACCAGTCTTTTGTGGTCTTTATGGTTCCATCATTTTATTTGCTTTCTTGGAAAATGTTTTCAGAGTTTTACAGAGACAAATATGTTCTTATATTTTTCCAGTTATATTTCATAAATATCAGGGTGTAGGGGAGCAGAACTAGAGGATCATAGCATGTTTGACATTTTTAGAAGCCATTTATCTTTAGGTGCTTGTTTCTAATTATTGGAAAATAATAACATAACATGGAACAAACATGGATGAGACAAAAAAATCCAGAACTGAATGTAATGCTACTACAACAGTAGATCTAATGAGAAGAGATCCACAGAGAATATCAGGTTTCTATGGATGTTTCAGCATAGTGAAGGGGAAGTTGCTTTCACAATGGGATATATACCACTACAAGAATGTGCAGGAGTTACAGCTAACCTCAAAAGCTGGAATATCGCTACCACTCTCTCCATTACAGAATACAATGACTGATATGAGCTGTAAGATCATGGATAACTTGCTGCAGTCAGCCCTCAGTCTACCCAGTGGAAAAGAAAGACCTGATAGTCTGTCACTAAGACCATGCAACAATGTCAGTATTTCAAAAAATCAAAGGCCCCAATAAGATTTCACTGTAGAACAAGGGGAAAAAAAAGCTTTTTCTTTTCTATTTGAAGTAGTGTAGTAGAGAGCTGGGAAGTAAAACCTGTGTAATAAAAGTAGATTTCTGAAATAAAAATGGTGTACAACAAGATTGATATAATTATAAATAAAAATATTAAATTACACCCTTTTTTTGATCTCTTAGTGGTCCAAAAGGAAAAATGGAAAAGTATTTGGCAATAACAAGGAACTACTAAGTTCATATAGTTATTGGATGTTGATGATTATATTACCTTCTGACATTTTTATTATTTCAGTTGACATCAAAATTCACTTCTTTTATTTATAATGATGGGAACAAAATGTAGGACAAGCACAGGTTTTTGTTCATTGTTTAGTGATATTGTATTTGAACTCATTGGCCTTGGTGAGAAACCAATGAGATGTCAGGCTTCCAGAACATAACTGTAAATTAAATACAGGGTTTTAGTTGAAAAGAAACTGAAATACTACTGTCAAGAAAAGCCCAGAGGGAAAGATTCTGCAGTTCAATATTGGATTTTTGGAATTAAAACAAGAAAAATAAGGCAGCAAAAGAAACCATAAGAAGCCATGGACTGAACCTGAACCAGATAAGAGAGATGAAAGATGCATTGAGTAAGCTGTGAATTTTCAATGAAGCAGAATGAAATTTGCTAAAACTTAAATCTCATAAGACAAACTCTGAGAAGGAACAATGCTACAAAACTGCTAAAAATCTTGTTCATATATATATATATATATATATATATATATATATATATATATATATATGTGTGTGTGTGTGTGTGTGTGTGTGTGTGTGTGTGTGTGTGTGTGTTTTTAGGCTTTTGCGGGTACTTACATGTGTGCTGTTTAGCTTCCTTCGGGTATTATCCCACGTCATTGTAGTTCTGTTAAAGTTGTACCAACGTTTCAGCAGAATCTCATCTGCCATCCTCAGGCTTCTGTATAGAGTTAGTTCCTGGTTTCAAATTTGAGGCTGGTCCATTCTGATTGGCTGGGAGCCTGGATCTGTGTTCACTGGACTTGGAGTTTGATTGATTGGTTTTTCTGGTTTCTTCTGTCTGTTTTGTGGCTTTGATTGGCTGGCAACACTCTGTTCTTGTGTTGGAGGCTTTCAGTATATATATATATATTCGGGTTTTCTCCTGCAACATATATATATATATTTTTAAGTTTTTGCGGGTACTTACATGTGTGTTGTTCAGCTTCCTTCGGGTATTATCCCACATCATTGCAGTGCTTTTAAAGTTGTAGCAACGTTTCAGCAGAATCTCATCTGCCATCATCAGGCTTTTGTATTATCTACATACAAACTCAATAGAGAAGCCTGATGATGACAGATGAGATTCTGCTGAAACGTTGCTACAACTTTAAGAGCAGTACAATGACGTGGGATAATACCAGAAGGAAGCTGATCAGCAAATATATAT
>BLBF01000026.1:6501128-6613038 GCA_015471245.1 Laticauda colubrina | reverse complement strand
ATATATATATATATATATATATATATATATATATATATATGTTTTCTTAGGTTTTCGCGGGTACTTACATGTGTGCTGTTTAGCTTCCTTCGGGTATTATCCCACGTCATTGTAGTTCTGTTAAAGTTGTAGCAACGTTTCAGCAGAATCTCATCTGCCATCCTCAGGCTTCTGAGGATATATATATATATGGAAATGGATTAGAGAAAGAGACTGACTGATTGACTGACTGACAGACCTCTTCCTATAACCATAGTCTCTCACTCAATAACTTTTAGGCCTGAGTTGCAGAAGGATTCTTCTCATATCAAGCATGGGTATTGATAGATAAGTACAATTTATTCATTTCTAATGAAATATCAACTGTACCATTACTGAGTTAGCACAGGTCACCTCTTCTCCTTGTGTGTGTTTTTCTCTCTGTATCATCCCATTAATTAATTCATGTTAAAAAAAACAAACAAACAAACAAGGAAACAAATTCATCCCCTTTGTAGCTTCCTTTACTTTTCCAGGATTCTCACCTTCAAATATATGATTTGCCTGACTGCAGAGTGTACCACCTCAGATTTATACCATTTAAAATTCACATTGGCAACTGAGCTGCTCTTTACATCCTAAGTTTGTGGCTAGCTTTTCCTATCACACATTTGAAGCATATATAAATATACATGTATTTTTCTTTCTATTAATGTCAAAGTTTTCTTCATTTAGCAGAAACCCAACATTATTTTTGGCTCCTATATGCACATTTATCTACTGTCAGATGATATTTTTCAAATGCTATTTATGTATTCTGCTTCTGTTATGCCTGTTAAATTGCATCAAGCAGATATTTAGAATGAATGACAATAAGGTACCAGACATCTGTTGTTGTTTTTCACTCAAAGACATTCCTTTAACCTCAGCTTTTTAAAAATCCTGAGCCATCCTTCTACAAAGTAAAAAAAGTACAAAAGTGATATTCCTCAGAGGATTTTTTTTTTATACCTCACAAAGCATAGATTGAGACTGTGAATGAATTAGTCTGTGATTACACTTCAATGAATTCGGAGCAGAAGTAAAAGGATTTTCCTCTGTCCTCTGTGAATTGTGTGATTGAAAAACTGTGTTTGAAAAACTCTGGTCACTGGCTATTAGAACAGAGCCAGTGAATCTGAATGTATTTATTCCTCAAGCTTTTTTTTTTTTTAACTTCACTGGTTTTTATTTTGAAGGCTCATCCACCTAATCGTTTAGTCTCCAGTGAGCTTTTTATTTTGTCTTGGATCATTTTAAATTTGGCAGCTTCTTTATATGAGAAAAAATGGTCGCATGAGAAAACCATCAATTCTGGTACTTCTGCCTTTCTAGAAAACATCAAGGTTTGTGAGGATAAATGTAATATATGCAATAAAAAAGTCTCATTTTCCCTCTGTTTCACCTTTCTCTGACTTGGTAGTTGTGCTAAATGAGAATGTTAGTCGTCCCGTATCTCATTGTCAATACAACTGAAATAAAATAGGCATTGGGAAGTCTATTCTGTTTTGTAAAGCCAACACAGTCCTAGACTGAATTAACAGAAGAATAGAATCAAGATCATGTGAAGTCTCATTATCATTCTATAATGCCTTGGTAAGACTTCACTTGGAATACTGCATCCAGTTTTAGTCGCTACCATATAGAAAGATATTAAGACTCTAGAAGGAGTACAGAGAAGAGCAGCAAAGATGATTAGGAGACTGGAGGCTAAAACATATAATGAACCATTTCAGGAATCAGTTATGGGATGACATGATAGCAGTATTCCAATATCTAAGGGGTTACCACAAAGAAGAGAGGTCAACCTATTCTTCAAAGCACAAAAGGCAAGACAAGAAACAATAGATTGAAACTAATCAAGGATTAAAGCAACCTAAAATTAAGGAGAAATTTTCTGACAGAACAATTAATCAGTGGAACCATGGCCTCCAGAAGTATGTGGGTGCTCCAGTGCTGGAGATTTTAAAGAAGAGATTGGACAACAATTTATCTGAAATGATATAGATCTTCCTGCCTGAACCGGGGGTTGGACAAGAAGATCTCCAATGTTCCTTCCAACTCTATTATTCTATTACTTGTGAATGTAAAGTTCATTCATATTCACCAGATAGTTTGGGAAAATTATGTATTTTTTTTATTAGCATTCCTGGCTAAAGTGGGACCAACATTTTTTTTTTACTTCTTCCCTTACTGCTTACTATAGTCACTCTATACAAATTGTTTAGTATACTGAGTCTACCATCCGTGATGAATGAAACTTCTCAGTCGTATTCAAACATGCATCACCCATCTGTAAACTATATCTCAGCTGCATCATTTTCCAGATCTATGTGTGGGAGAAATATACTTGTATTCAAAACCGATGAGCTGAAAATATGGGATCAGGAAATATATTGCATTTGTTCTTAGAGTCAGTGGAAATTAATCCCCCAAACATTGCTGAACCTATCCAGCTGCTGAAATTCACTAAACAGAGCAGAATGGAAGAGTATGGTTTCAGATTAGTAACAACCTCTCTTCTATACCTGAATGACTCAGCATGCCTACTGAGCTTCAGCCAAATGTGAGAATGAATCAAAGTGGCTAAGCTAAAATAGAAAGCTCCTGTATTTTTTCAACCATGCAGTTAATCCTATTGAAGTTTTTTTTTTTTTCCCCTTACACATACACAAAATGATCTAGGCCATCTGAAATGTGGCATGCATCTTTTTTTTGTGGTCTGTGCACAACTGATCAACTATGTCAGCTCTTGCAGAATTTTGGATAGAAGTTCCAGAACTGGTATAACCCACTGGAAAAACACAGAGTGATCATGGACAGTCATCAAATGAACCAACTATTAAAAGAATATATGATGATGATTCCTATGATTATGAATAGCTAGTGGGCTAAATCGTCTTCAGCACTACTGCTTCTCATCAAAATTCAGCAACAATCCAGTTGCCTCTTTTGTTTTCAAAGGAGTTGGTTCCTTTGAACTCTCAACCAATTTATAAATGTTTAGAATGACTTGTTAATCAGTGTCACAGAGTTACAGATGCTGCATAAATACAGGTATCTTATTTTGCATGTGATTTTCCAAATTGAATAATCCAATCTCTGCTTTTCCATAAAAGGACAAGAAATAGAATATAATTCTACATTTGTCAAATTTTATAATTTACAAATGTCTTCCACAAATTTACACAATTTCTGAAAGGCAAGCTACATTGGAATTCATTTATACAACTTTGTCTTCATTTATGAATGAATGCTGTTGTCCAAAGCCATTAAATCAGTCTCAATTTAGATTCAATAAAACAAACTGATTTGTTCATCTTACATATGTGTAACAAGTTGGAATGTTGCCACTGCATTTAAAAAGACATATTTTACATTCTGTATCATATTTCCAAATTTTATTATATTCTTTCTGGTAAGAGATATTTACATAAAATAGAAATTAATGTAATTCATGTAAAACATTTCAATAATAAAGTGGGAACTTTGAATATTTCTCTTACCTTCATAGTTTATATCTATTTCTTGTTGATGTAACTCTGCTTATTTAATTCAATAATTCATGCAATATTTTGTTATAAAGCATTTCAATTTTCTGGAAATACCAATGTCAATACAATAAGCAATGATTAATGAAATTCGTTCATAAATCTGTCCCATTTTATTGTTAATGTGAGTTGTCATCCCTTTTCTATATACCTGTGATATACCATAAGCATCCCTAAATGCCTCTCCAGGTGTCAGTTTGGAAAATAATGAACCAGTCTCAGGCATGTCAGGATGGGACTTGGTTAATGCAGTCAGCTGACAGTGATTTGGCTGAAGCTCAGTTGCAGTAGGATAGCGCTGAGGCTTCTGGTGGGCAAAGCATTCAGCTACAGGAAGGTCAGTAATGAGGTGGAGGAACTGATCCAAGAACACATAGGGCAAAGAAAATGCAGGAGAAAACAAAGGTCACCCCAATTACTTGTGAGGAAGCCGCCGACTTGATGAGTGGCACCAGAAGCTGGCTATTTATCTCACCAGATGGAAAGATGCTGAAAACAATGCATTTTTTTCTAGATGCATGTTTCCTGGTCATTGTGATTCCTACCTTGGATTTGCACTGTTTCTTGACTTTTGATGTGCCTTGTGAATTCTGGACTTTTCCTGCCTTGTGAATTCTCTTGTGTTGTGGATTTGATTTTGCCTGATGGATTGGAAACTATCAGATGCCTTGTAGACTCAATGGACATTGCTTTATGGATGACCATCTGTCTGTTTTTGATTGGAATTAATTGGAAGAGTTCTGAGGTTTTGGTGAATGGAATTCCTGAGTAATATTAATAAACCTACTAAATTACCATTATGTGTGCATGTGAGTGAGCAGGACAGCACAATACCTGTGTATATTGCAGGGGTTTTTTATATATCTGGTATACTCCATGGGAAAGTGGACTAAGAAAGTATCTACAGACCCTCACATCCTCAACATAAATTGTTTCAATTCCTACCCTTAGGATATCTCTATAGGGCATTGCATGCTAAAACAACTAGACACAAACATAGTTGGCTATTTTTCCCTGATGCTAACACTCTGCTGAATTATTACAGTACTGTCTTATGTCTAAGTATATTTATCCATGTAGTATAGCTATGTTACTATTATCCTTTTCATCTTTTCTACTACCTTCTCTTATTGGTATCAATATTATGATTATATTACTTTGTTGTTTGTATATACATTGAGAACTTATGCAATATAAACATTCCTTGCACGTACACTTGGCCAATAAAGTATTCTATTCTATTCTGTTTTAAGCACAAAACTTTGCAATATTAAATATTATTTTGAAATTTCCAATCAAAATTAAATAGTGTTGGAAATTTTGGCCTAAACTCCTTTGAAGCTTTCCAATATCCTACAGTAGACTTGAAAAGAATCTTGTGACCATGGAGTCTTGGAAAGTATACTTACCATTGAAATTGGAAATATTCTATCCCTGTTGCCATTGGAGGCAGATAGTTGAGGACAAAAGTCACCTGGAGGTCAGGGGAGTCATTTAAGCACATGATTATAAATTGAAAAAGACAGCTCTTTGC
Organism: Laticauda colubrina; assembly: GCA_015471245.1. NCBI lineage: Eukaryota > Metazoa > Chordata > Lepidosauria > Squamata > Elapidae > Laticauda > Laticauda colubrina. The sequence continues at coordinate 6,607,935 of BLBF01000026.1, read as the reverse complement.
TTGGATAATAAGTTAACTGTTGCTTTAAATTCCTCACCAGTGGCTTGTAGTGTAATATTTTACATCTTTATAGTCTGTGTATGTTCTGCTTTGTTTTTCAGACAGATTGGCAGATGCAAAAATATTTATTACAGATACAGTTATCAGTTTTAAGATTGCCCAAAGTAATTATGTCAGTCTTTGTTAAGGCTAGGTCCCACTGGCCGACGGACGCAAAACGTATGCATAAAGGACACAGCGGATGAGCAAAATTTTGGGGGTGGCTCCATCTGTTGTCTTCCGCTCCAAAAAGTGGTGAAAATTTGCATAAACAGAATGGAAAAGAACGGAAAAGAACGGACGTGGGTAGAATGTAGTGGGATGTTAAATGGATGTTCATAGGAAGCCAAGCGGATGGAAGCGGATGGAAGCGGATGACACATCCGAAGGGGTTCTGGAGGAGAATTTCGAAGTGGACGCATAGCGGAAGGGGTGGATGCATAGCAGATGAAGCGGATGCATCATGGACACTTATAGGAAACAAAGGGGATGTCGCGTGGATGTATATCGGATGCAAAGCATTCACTGCACATGCGGGGAGTATGAATTGCGTCAGCTCCGCAGATATAAGAAGATGCAGCACGTATGCAGTCAGCGTACAGGAGAAAGACGTGCTGCCACTTACATCTAGCAGGAACACTATGGTTCATCAGTCAGGCGAGAAGAGGAAGCCGGTGCCTACAAGCCCTGGCAAGAAGGACAGAATCAGCATTCTACGCCCTGGCATTGACTCTGAACCTGCTGCTGCTGCTGCTGCGGTGGACCAGTCCCAAGGCCTGCAAAGCCCTGCTACTGAAGGCCCTGCTGCTCAAGCCCCTGAAGGCCCTGCTGAAGCCCCTGCCAGAGGGAGGAAGAGGCAAGGGAAGGAGAAGGGAGAGAGAAAACAGTACACCGTTTCCGAGGAGCATGAGGATGAGGTGCTGGGATGGCTGAGGGAGAACGAGTAACTCTGGAGAAAGGGCCACAGACTCTATCGTGACAACAACAAGAAGGAGGCAGCTTGGAGAGACAAGGCAGAAAGCCTGGGGTACACTGCAGAAGTACTTCTTGGATGATGGAAGCACATGCACACCTGGTAAGGCAAGCTACACCTCAGGAAATCCAGGCAGGCCACTGTCAAGCTCACTGACTGGGAGATGTATGTCATGGCCAGGTGCAGTTTCCTGGAGGGTGAGATCCGCCACCAAGGAGCAGCCCCTTTGACACCCCTCTCCCCAAAACAGCCCACAGACAGCCAGTCCTCTTCCAGCCAGGAGCCAGCTACCCTGTCCAGGCAGGTGTCTTCAGAGGGCCCCACAGCAGAGACCCCACCCCGACAGCTGCACTCCCCAAGCCGGCAGACTTGGAAGATCCCATGGAGGATGACGCCCTGCTGTTAAAAATGGAGGAAAAGCAGCAGCCACCAGAGGCCAACCCAACCCCACCCCCACTTCCAGAGGATGGAGGCAGAGAGGCAGACTGGAGGGCCAGAGCCACAGTGTGCTGTTGGAGATCAGGGACACAATGAAGACCAGCACAGAACTTCTCTCTCAGCTGGTCCACTTGCACAGAGCATCCTCGGGCCGGATCACCTTCATCACCGACATGAGCCAGACCCTGAGGGACCTGCCCAAGGCCCAGTACCAAGTGATGAAGCCGAAGACCACAGCACTTCTGCACAACCCTCAAGGCCCAACTAAAGCTGTTCCTACCCAGTCCAGGTCTGCTCCTCTACCTCAGACGATATCAAAGCCCTTCCACGGTTTTCAACAGCCCCTCACCTACAAAGGCTACGACTACCAGGACTTCCCACAGCAGAAGCAGAACTTCCCAGTCCAGGCCAAGGTTCATCGGATGCCACAGATGCCACTGCTCACCCAGCTGCAGACCAGACAGCCCCACTACACTCCTCCTTCCTCCAACTCACAGCCAAGCCCATCAACGGACAATCTGTCATCAGTATTGGGCCTGATATCTCAAGTCCTTGATGAGGGGCCTCTCAACCTCATGGGACTGAGTCAGCTCTCGGACAGCTTCCTGAACACACCATCCCCTGTTGCACCCTCGGGGCCAAGCACCCCAATGGTGCCTCAGACCAGCACTCAAGCCAAAGCCACCTCCACAGTCCCTGCCTGCTTAACAGCTGGGACCATGGACATGACTCAGAGTGACTGAGAATAGTGTTAGAGACTGAGTTGTTTACTTGTTAAGTTTATCTTTGCTTAAGACACTTTACTTGGTTCATTTTGCATTTTTAAGAAAGTCATAAAGTTTACCTCAGAAAGTTAATAAAGGTTATTTTTGTTTAACACACTTAATACAGTTTACTTGGTTCATTTTGCTTATTTAATAAAGTCATAAAGTTTACCTAAGAAAATTAATAAAGGTTATCTTTGCTTAAGACATTTGGTTCATTTTGTTTACTTAAAAAAGTGTTGGTGAAAACTTTGAAAAAATGGTTAAGCCTTTGTATGCTTGTGGGATAGATAAGGATAGTTGTGGGATAGATAAACCTCCAGGGCAAGCATCGTGGGACTGTATGGTCCACCATCTCAGCTGCCACACATATGGACCTTTTTTATCAATAACAATTTATTCATTGATCAACACATTTTAAAACAAAACAAAGCTCTTTATTAATGCCCTTATTCATTTTAGGACCACTCAACATACATTGGCACAATCTCATCAGTGCTATGCGAAAGCCTCAAGGAAGCATCCATTAAGCATCTATCATCCTGTCTTGCCACTCCACTGCTCCAGCTGGGGAGTTGCACCAGTGTCTCAGTAGGTTGCACTACTTCTTCCCTTCACATGAAGCTCTGTTGGGGCCTTGCACATCCACAGTGTCTATCAGGTTTCGTCCTCGTCTCCATTCACCAGACTCCATGTCCCCATTCCCTTGTTGATGGTCCACAAGTCTGTTCTGCAACACTGGGTAGCGGGTGCGCATGAAATTGTGCATGATGCAGCAAGCTTCCATGATGCTCCTCACAGTCTCTGGGTCATGCTGCATGGTGGTGAGAAGTATCTGGAACCTGTTGGCCAGGATGCCAAAGGTGTTTTCCACCACCTGTCTTGCCCTGGACAGCCTGTAGTTGAAGATCCTCTCTTCACGGGTGAGGTATCTTGAAGTGTATGGCTTCATGAGGTAGGTTCTTCTAGATGGAACTGTTATGTGGTTCCAGAGACCAGGTGCCGCAGAGTCAGTGCCAGGGGTCCAGGTTGGGATGGAAATTGGTGCTAGGCTGGGTCTCAGATGCTCTACAAGTTCGTCAAACATGGCTGGTGGCATCCTCATGAAATGATGGAATGCATGAGGGTCTTCATTCCTCAGCTCCACCACCAATTGGTCATACAGTCCAAATTCCATTCTTCTCTCAATCCATCCTTGGACCCACACAGCTCTTGGACGTCTCCTTCTTCTCTTTCTGTATAAAAGGTGAAACAGTCTGAACAGGTTTTCCTTCTGGTGATGAATGAGTGCAGTTATCATACGGACTGTGTCATGATCCATGGTGGAGAACAATGGATGATGTTGAAGACCAAGACCAAGGGTGAAGAGGTCTGTACACCACTGCTGCTGGACTCATACTGAGATCCAGATGGTTTTCTCCCCCTTTTTATAGGAAATATCGGTAGTCTGTTCGGTGTCCTTCTACATACTCTAGACATACTCCAGACATCCTAAATATATGAGATACATCCCAGATACAAACGTTTTGTCCATTTTAATCCTTTATACACGAGATGCATACGCTTACATCCTATTTCCGTGCTACTGTGTAGACGTTCCATGTACCTTTTGTTTCCTCCCTCCTTCGGTTTTCAGCTGCAGCGGATGTGAGTTGAGGGGATGGCCAGAGGATGTAGAGAGGATACAGTGGACGTTTAACAGAGATAACAGACATAGAATGTTTGTTGCCTGTATATGTCATGGATATACATCATACACGGCGTAAAGTTCATCCATTTAAAAAGTTTTGTGTAGCTCAAAACTTCTTGCGTGGATGAAATCTCAGTGGATGGATGCTCTATGGATAGAGCGTATGAAACACATATGCAGTGAGTACACAACGGATGCATAGCATTTTCCAATGGATGGCAAGCTTTTTCTAATGTTTTACATCCTCTTTGCATCCGTAAGTGCAGTGGGACTGCTGTAAATTTCAGGTAATTCATTGGTTCCAAAAATATATGCTGAACAAATATGTGCATTACATTACCTGTCCAATAGGCAAAAATACAGTATACAGGTTGTGTTGAATCCATTTCTTACTATTTCTCCCTGGCATTGCTGTTCATGTTTTTTTTTCCTTTATGCATGTAATGGACTATTCAACATAGCCATTTTTTAACTTCCAAAGTCCTTCTATTTGCACTTATATCATTTGACAACGTCCTGTCCTTTGGCTGCCAAGGTTCTCCAGTTCTTGGCTTGTACTCTATTCTACCAGCCAATGTGAAACAAAACTAATAGGTGTGCTGATTTGCTTCTATACTCATATTTGCTTTACGGTGATTAAAGTGAAAGGGGGAAAATTACTGTGCAGAGAAATAGTAGATGAAATTCAGATGAACCAGAAGGGACAGGAAAATGGACACCAGGGGACCCCTTTAATGTTCAAAAAGAAGGGAGAGTTGATTGCTGCAGAGCTAATGTGTCCTTCAATTTGCCGATGACATGCTTATACCTCATCAACATTGGAGCTCTTCTGTTGCAAAGGAAAATCAGCCAAGCTTAGAAGGTAAAATCAAAACCGGTATTTGCAGAAATAAGCAGAAGAGATAAACTCCAAATAGGTATTTTCCTTTCACAAATACTTTTGCATATCTGACATACCTGAGCACTATCAGATCTCAGAAAAATAAAAGACTGTAAGGCCAACATTCTCTTCAATGATTATTAGAACTGAAATTGGAACAATATGTGCAGATTTATGGAAGGATGAATGGATGGATGGATAGATAATAGATTATTGACAGAGTACAAGTAAATTCATATCATTCTTTATAAATCAGGTAGGTTTCATTTCTAATATTTAAATGTTAACTCACCACATAGAATGAAGTATGAGGATGATTTGCACGGTTTCATCAGAAGGTAAAGGCCCTGTCACACTGCCCAATGGATGCAAAACGGACACAATGGATGAGAAAAATGTTCCATCCGTTGTTATCCGCTCTCAAAAGGGGCAAAAATTTGCATAACCAGAGCAGATAACATGGACGCGGGGAGGACACAGGGCGGATGGAAAGTGGATGGAAGCGGATGAGAGCGGATGGCACATCCGCAAGGCTTCTGGGGGACCTCAGCAAAGTGGATGCGGAACAGATACAGTGGATGCAGAGCGGATGCACAGCGGATGAAGGGGATGCAAAGCGGATGCACAGCGGATGCACAGTGGAAGCCAAGCGGATGCCAAGCATTAATTGCGCATGCGGGGAGGATGCATCGCGTCAGCCCTGCGGATATAACGGAAGCAGCTCGGAAGCAGGTCGCCATTCAGAGGAAAGACCTGCTTCCAGACACATCGACTGCCTTGCCTGTCCTGCCTGCATGTCTGCCTGCAAACCTTGCTGCCAGCCTTGCTGCCAGCCTTGCTGTCTGCCTGCCTGCCAGCCTTGCTGCCAGCCAGTCTGCCTGCCAGCCTTGGTGCATGCCTGCCTGCCAGCCTTGGTTCATACCTGCCAGCCAGCCTTGGTGCCTGCCTGCCTGCCAGCCTGCCTTCCTGCCAGCCTTGGTGCCTGCCTCCCTGCCAGCCTTCCTGCCAGCCTTGGTGACAGCTTCCTGCCAGCCTTGGTGCCTGCCTGCCTGCCAGCCTGCCTGCCAGCCTTCCTGCCAGCCATGGTGCCTGCCTTCCTGCCAGCCTTCCTGCCAGCCTGCCTGCCAGCCTGCCTGCCAGCCTTGGTGCCTGCCTCCCTGCCAGCCTTCCTGCCAGCCTTCCTGCAAGCCTTGGTTCCTGCCAGACTCCCTGCCAGCCAGCAACCCCACAACCATGTTGAAGCACAGCAAGCCTCAGCCATCTGCTGCCAGACCTTGCAAGAGGGACAGGGCTACCATCCCGCCCCCTGGCCCTCACTCTGGTTCTGGTGGGGCTTGTGCAGCACGGGCTCGCTCTTCTGGGGCTGTGGCTTCTGCTGCTTCTGCTTCTGGAGGAGCTGATGACAAGCACTCCAGCACCAGCCACCTCCACAGCACCTGGACCCTTCACCCCTGAGACTGAGCAACCAAGAGGAGGGCCAGAGACACATTTTTGTTTCATAGCTTCTTGTTAATAAAGTCTATTTTTAATTCATACACTTGCTTCATTTCTTTTTTTTAATAAAGTCTTGGTGGAAACTTTTAGAAATGGTTTAAGCCTTTGCATGCTTGTGGGTAAGGATAGCTTTGGAATGGGTTAGGATAGATAAACCTCCAGTGCAAGCAGAGTGGGACTGTATGGTCCACCCTCCCAGGTGCCACACCTATGGCCTTTTATTATCAATAACAATGTAATCATTGATCCACACATTTCAACATAAACACAACTCTTTATTAAATGCCCTGTTCATTGTCGGGCCACTCAACATACATGGCAGAATCTCATCAGTGTGATGAGACAAGCTCAAGGAAGCATCCATTAAGCATCTATCATCCTGTCTTGCCACTCCACTGCTCCAGCTGGGGAGTTGCACCAGTGTTTCAGGAGGTTGCGCTGCTTCTTCCCTTCCCGTGAGGCTCTGTTGGGGCCTTGCACATCCTCAGTGTCGATCAGGTTTCGCCCTTGCCTCCATTCCCCAGGCTCCATGTCCCCATTGCCTTGCTGGAGGTCCACGAGCCTGTTCTGCAAGACTGGGTAGCGGGTGCGCATGAGATTGTGCAGGATGCAGCAAGCTTCCATGATCCTCCTCACGGTCTCTGGGCGATTCTGCATGGTGGTGAGAAGTACCTGGAACTTGTTGGCCAGGATGCCAAAGGTGTTCTCCACCACCCGCCTTGCCCTGGACAGTCTGTAGTTGAAGATCCTCTCTTCATGGGTGAGGAGTCTGGAGGTGTAGGGCTTCATGAGGTAGGTTGTGAGGGAGAATGCGTCATTCCCCACGATGAAGTAGGGCACATCTTGCGTGTCATTGGGCAGGAGGTCTGGATCTGGGAAGCCCATGATGAGGTTGCCTTCCAGCCTACCCTTGAGGTCACTTGCGTTGTATACCTGGGCATCTGAAGATGACCCATTGCCTGAAGCATCGATGTACATGAACTTGTAGTCAGCATCAACCATGGCGAAGAGGATGATGCTGAAGAAGCCCTTGTAGTTGAAATAAGTGGACCCTGAGTTGGCTGGCGCTTTGCAGGCCACGTGCTTGCCATCGATGGCTCCAATGGTGTGGAGGAAGTTACACCTCTGATACCACTGCTCTGCAACTTTCTTCCATCCTTCTTCAGTGGAGGGGCACTGGAGGAGCTCCTCCTTGTATCCTTCGATGATGGGCTGCACCACTTCTCTGACCACAATGCTGATGGTGTTTGTGGCACCCTCCAGCCGTACTGCATGCTCCTGGACATGGTCCCGGAGGCCAGGTGGCGAAGAGTCAGTGCCACCTTCAGCCTAGGGTCCAGGCTGGGCCAGAAGTTGGTGTTTGCCTTGGTCAACCTGGGTGTCAGCTGCTGCACAACTTCATCAAACATGGCTGGAGGCATCCTCATGAAGTTTTGGAATGCACGAGTGTCTTCGTTCCTGAGCTCCACCATCAGCTTGTTGTTCAGTCTTTCCTCTGCTCTTCTGGCAAACCATCTTCGTACCCAGACGCTTCTTCACTGCCCCTTTTTCTTCCCATAGTAGAGTTCACAGAGCCTGTAGATGGCTTCGCACTGTTGCAGAAGGATGGTGGCTGCCGAAAGGATTTTGTCGCAATCCACGGTGGACATGACTGGATGCTGTGGAAGAGGAAGAGGCAGATGAAGGCTGCAGAGGTCTGCAGCAGGGCTGCTGGCCTGAAAGTGAGATCCAGATGTGTTGCTCCCCCTTTTTATAGGCAGTATAGGTGTCCCTTTGCATCCTCTAGGCATCCTCTAGACATCCTTAATATCTGAGATTGGTCCCCTCTGTGAAGGTTTTTTCCGTTTTAAATGCTTTGTTTCCGTGCTGCATCCGCTAGGCATCCGTTCTGCATCCGTTCCGCGTCCGTTCCACGTCTGTTCCGCTTCCTGCCTGCGTCCGAGCGGATGCGAGTTGCGTGGATACGGAATGGATGCCTAGCGGATATAGCGGATGCGTAATGGATGCAGAACGGATGCGTAGTGGATGCGTAGCTGATGTAGAATGGACAAATTGGATACATTTTCCGCGCAAAAGTTTTGAGCAGCTCAAAACTTTCTGATCGGATGAAACGTCCATAAACGGATGCTGGACGGATAGAGAGGAAGCAAAATGGAGGCAGTGAGTACATCACGTTAACCAATGGATGGCAAGCTTTTTTGTCCATTTTACATCCTCTTTGCATCCATTGGTGCAGTGTGACAGGGGCTTAACAGTATATAGATAAGGAAAATCCTTTTATAATCAATATGATATTTAATTGAAAACAGAAAATATGCACTTAAACTATCCACACTGTGAATTATGGTGTCAGGTTGATAAGGAACTACTCTCCAGGCAGTCACTTGGTTCAGGTCTAGACATGTCCAACATGACTGTACATTATGCTATTTTTTGCTTCCTGTCATGCTTCTGCCTTTATTCCGTTGTAATTATTTATGCTAAAGAACATAAATAATAGCTATGTTTTGTTCAATGACTGTCATAAATAGGTTACTATAGTTAAAACATAATACCATAATGGCTCCAATTGAACAAAACAATGAACAAATAATTACAACAGGGAAAAAAATCTGATTGCATTTTTTGATTTCAGGATGAAATCATCCCCTTAGAACAGCTATTTATAATCTATGTTGCCAAATGTTGTTTGATCAATGATTATTTGGATATTCTCTCAGATAGTAGGAGCTTGCCTTTAATATGCTAACATTTCATTTTCATCAGAAAATATCAAATGAGTGTGTCCAGTAAGAAATATTACTTTAGTAAGGAAAAATAATATTATCAAGGATATTTTGTACTAGCTAAGATTCTGTAAAAGGACCTAAAAGGTAAAGAAGATTTTCCTGAACTATCTTTTGGAAAAAGGATAAAAATTGAAGAGACAACCTTGCTCTGCTCAGCAAACACATGATGTGGAATCAATAATTGGAATAGTGAAGTCTTATTGCATAAATATTTGGCACTCACTGAAATCTATATACATTTCTACATAGGAGTGGAAAGCAAGAGGACAAGAAATGAAATTTTTTGTCATTATTTTAAACTTTAAATAAGTTTTCTTTTTAAAAAATAATGATTAAATATGCATCCCTTTTTCACAAACTATAAGCTTAAAATCTCAGACACTGAATATCATCCCATTGCTTAAGGTTTGGATTCAATTGTTCATTATTCAAATAAAGAGACTTAACTAAAATGCACATTTTTAGCAAATATTTAATCACCCAATTTTTCTCTCTTCTTCCTGAAACATGGTACTTCCTTAAGCCCATGTCACATTGAACCAACGGATGCAAAGAGGATGTAAAATGGACAAAAAACCTTGCCATCCGTTTGAAAACGCGATGTACTCACTGCCTCCGTTTTGCTTCCTCTCTATCCGTCCAGCATCCATTTATTGACGTTTCATCCGCTCCAAAAGTTTTGGGCTGCCTAAAACTATTGCGCAGAAAATGTATACAGTTCGTCCGTTCTGCATCCGCTATGTATCCGCTACGCATCCGTTCTGCATCCATTACGCATCTGCTATATCCGCTAGGCATCCGCTGTGCATCCGCGCAACTCACATCCGCCCGTACGCAGGGAGGAAGCGGAACGGACGCAAAACGGATGCAGAACAGATGCCTAGCGGATGCAGAATGGAAACAAAGCGTTTAAAATGGAAAAAACATTTGTAGAGGGGACCTATCTTGGATATTAAGGATGTCTAGAGGATGCCTAGAGGATGCCTAGCGGAAAACCTATACTACCTATAAAAAGGGGGAGCAACTCGCCTGCATCTCACTTTCAGAACAGCAGCCCAGCGGTGCAGACCTCTGCAGCCTTCATCTGCCTCTTCCTCTTCCACAGCATCCAGTCATGTCCACCGTGGATTGTAACAAAGTCCTTTTGGCAGCCACCATCGTTCTGCAACAGTGCAAAGCCATCTGCAGGCTCTGTGAACTCTACTGCGAGAAGAAAAGGAGCCACCCAAAAAGAGTCTGGATCCAAAGATGGTTCGCCAGAAGAGCAGAGGACGGACTGTACAACAAGCTGATGGTGGAGCTCAGGAACGAAGACACTCGGGTGTTCCAGAACTTCATGAGGATGCCTCCAGCCATGTTTGACGAAGGTGTGCAGCGGCTGACACCCAGGTTGACCAAGGCAAACACCAGCTTCCGGCCCAGCCTGGAACCTGGGCTCAAGGTGGCACTCACTCTGTGCCACCTGGCCTCAGGGACCTCCTACAGGAGCATGCAGTACAGCTGGAGGGTGCCATCCAACACCATCAGCATTGTGGTCAGAGAAGTGGTGCAGGCCATCATCGAAGAATACAAGGAGAAGCTCCTCCAGTACCCCTCCACTGAAGAAGGCTGGAAGAAAGTTGCAGAGCAGTGGTATCAGAAATGGAACGTACCACACACCGTTGGAGCCATCGATGGCAAGCACGTGGCCTGCAAAGCACCAGCCAACTCAGGGTCCACTTATTTCAACTGCAAGGGCTTCTTCAGCATCATCCTCTTCGCCATGGTCGATGCTGACTACAAGTTCATGTACATCGATGCTTCAGGCAACGGCTCATCTTCAGATGCCCAGGTATACAACGCCAGTCACCTCAAGGAGGAGCTGGAAGGCAACCTCATCGTGGGCTTCCCAGATCCAGAACCCCTGCCCAACGACACGCAAGATGTGCCCTACTTCATCGTGGGGGATGACGCCTTCTCCCTCACAACCTACCTCATGAAGCCCTACACCTGCAGGGCAAGGCGGGTGGTGGAGAACGCCTTTGGCATCCTGGCCAATAGGTTCCAGGTACTTCTCACCACCATGCAGCATTGCCCAGAGACCGTCAGGAGGATCATGGAAGCTTGCTGCATCCTGCACAATCTCATGCGCGCCCGCTACCCAGTCTTGCAGAACAGGCTCATGGACCTCCAGCAAGGCAATGGGGACATGGAGCCTGGGGAATGGAGGCAAGGGCGAAACCTGATCGACACTGAGGATGTGCAAGGCCCCAACAGAGCCTCACATGAAGCGAAGAAGCAGCGCTACCTCCTGAGACAATGGTGCAACTCCCCAGCTGGAGCAGTGGAGTGGCAAGAAAGGATGGTAGATGCTTAATGGATGCTTCCTTCAGCCTGTCTCATCACACAGATGAGATTGGGCCATGTATGTTTGGTTGGGCTTCAATGAACAGGGCGTTTAATAAAGAGTTGTGTTTATGTTGACATGTGTGGATAATTATTACATTATTATTGATAATAAAGGTGTGGCACCTGGGAGGGTGGACCATACAGTCACACTATGCTTGCACTGGAGGTTTATCTATCCCACAGCTATTACCCATCCCACAGGTATCCCTGCCCATCCCACAGCTATCTCAACCCATCCCACAGCTATCTTAACCCATCCCACAAGCATGCAAAGGCTTAAACCATTTGTAAAAGTTTCCAGCAAGACTTTATTCAAATAAAGAAATGAAGCAAGTGTGTGAATCAAAACTAAGCTTGATTAACAACAAGCTATAAGACAAAAATGAGTCTCTGGCACTCCTTTTGGTCACTCAGTCTCAGTGGTGAAGGGAGCAGGTGCTGTGGAGGTGGCTGGTGCTGGAGTGCTTGTCATCAGCTCCTCCAGAAGCAGAAGCAGCAGAAGCGCCAGCCCGAGAAGAGCGAGCCTGTGCTGCAGAAGCCCCAGCAGAACCAGAGTGAGGGCCAGGAGGTGGGATGGTAGCCATGTCCCTCTTGCCAGGGCTGGCAGCAGATGGCTGAGGCTTGCTGTGCTTCCACATGGTTGTGGGGTTGCTGGCTGGAAGGAAGGCTGGCAGGGAGGCTGGCAGGAAGGCTGGCAGGAAGGCTGACAGGGAGGCAGGCATCAAGGCTGGCAGGCAGGCTGGCAGGCAGGCAGGCACCAAGGCTGGCAGGGAGGCACGCACCGAGGCTGGCAGGAAGGCTGGCAGGCAGGCAGGCACCAAGGCTGGCAGGCAGACATGAACCAAGGCTGGCAGGAAGGCAGGCATCAAGGCTGGCAGGCAGACCGGCTGGCAGCAAGGCTGGCAGCAAGGCTGGTAGCAAGGCTGGCAGGGAGGCTGGCAGCAAGGCTGGCAGCAAGGCTGGCAGGCAGACATGCAGGCAGGGCAGGCAAGGCAGTCAATGTGTCTGGCAGCAGTTCTTTCCTCTGAATGGCGACCTGCTTCCGAGCTGATTCCATTATATCCGCGGGGCTGACGCAATGCATCCTCCCCGCATGCGCAATTAACGCCAAGCATCCATTAGGCTTCCGCTGTGTATCCGCTTCATCCGTTTGGCGTCCGCTCTGCATCTGCTCTTTCCATTCCGCATCTGCTTCGCTGAGGCCCCCCGGAAGCCCTGTGGTTGCGCCATCCGCTCCCATCCACTTCCATCCTCTGGGCTTCCGTTCCGCATCCGCTTTCCATCCGCTCTGCGTCCTCCCCGCATCCGTTTTATCTGCTCCGGTTATGCAAATTTTTGCCCCTTTTGAGAGCGGACAACAACGGATGGATCATTTTGCTCGTCCACTGTGTCCTTTTTCATTCGTTGGGCAGTGTGACATGGGCTTAAGTGAACAATTTCACAGGAATTCTGGTGAGATAAATTACTCAACTCATTTTATTTATATGCTTTGATAATTATATAGATTTTATCATAAAACATGGTTATTGTTTACCTTTTTGTTTATCCTAAAATTGATATAAAGTTCTACACTTCAAATTTTTGCTTGTAAACTTTTTTATTTTTATCCATATATTAAAATAAATAAATTCAATATAACCATAATAATTAAATTTAAGACTTCATGGTCCAGAGAATCTGTAGCTGATTGTAAATTTATCTCTGATTATTTTATAGCAGTCCTCTTAGGAAATGCATTAGTTTGATTTCCATAAGTGTCAGTGCTGTGGGATGCCATAGAGGCCACTAGCCATTCTCAGAAAACAAGAACATGCATGCTTATGGAATATTTACAAGGGCTGAGTAGCAGCTTTTTTCTTCAAAGGATGAAATCCTGGGTAATATGATATGTAAAGAGATCAATGGTGGGGTGCTGTCAGTTGGGACCAGCTCACCTGTACTGGTTGTTCCAACCACTGGCTGCGCCCACCCATCCACCCCAGTATCCCATCATATATAGCCAGCTTACTTGCCCCACCCACACAGCCCAGCTGATTATCACATCTTGCCTGATCTATCAACCACAGCTGCCACATGCAGGAAATCTCCTTGTTTTGCAGCCATGCACAAAGCGGATGTGCACGTACACATTCACTTTTTCGGTTCTGCACTAATTGCAAACTGGTTGTTACAGTCTGTGCAGCCCACTTCTGGAAGAGATATAGAGCTATTAAGATAATTTACTTTACTTTACTAATTTACTTTTAATATGTTGTACAACTTTTAAAGTCAAACAAGTGTAGCAAGTTTTTTTCAACATATTACCAAAAAATAGATTTGGAAAGCATCGATGGGAAAAAAAAAATCCTAATTGTTCTTCAGCATTGCATGATCTATTGAATGTCTGTAAAGGTTTTGTTCACTATAGAATTCAATGATAGAATTTTTAAAAGTGATGCACTTTTGTTTTTTATTCCATAGAAAATAAATGGAGTTTACAGTTTTTCAGAGCACATGACATGTTACTGATTGAATCTGGTGTCAATGCATTTATTAACAAATGAACTTTGTTTAATTATTATATTTAACATTATCCCAATCACCTTTCAACAATTCATTGGTCATATAGCATTATTGTTTAGACACAGAAGAACTATACTTGCAAAAGCACATGCTTCCAGCCTTCCTGATTCCTAAGGTAGGGTGTCAAAGTCAGTTTGCTATGATGACTAAAGGCTCTAGGCTAGAAACAAGGAGACCATGAACTTTTTTTGTCACTCCTTAGACATGAAGCCAGCTGGGAAACTGGGCCAGGCACTCTTTTGCAGCCTTACACAATTTGCCAGGAATAATGAAGGCACTTGTACAGACATTTGCCACAAGTCAAGATTGACTTGGAAAGAGGGAGGAAGTGTGTGAGAGAGAGAGGGGAGGGGATATGAGAGAGAGAAAGAGAAATAGGCAGAGAGAGATGCAGAATCACTCATTATAGTGTCACAAACTTGGCTGTTATTTTTTGAAAAGTTGCTTTGGAGATCAGAGATACTCTAGGTCTTCTATCCTTAAAAAAGTCTATATATTTAATCACATGTTTGCAAGATTACATTTGAAGTCTCATCAGTTGGTAGTCAAAATTATGAAAAAAGATATAAACATACACATTTTATAAAAGGTTTTCTGAACCTAATGCTTAAGATATTTTAAAAGCATAATTTAAACATTACCAATGCAAGAAGTTACTATCAAAAAATGTGGCTATGTAATTGCTGTTAAACATTTTCTATACACAAAAAAAGTCCTTGTTTGAAAGCAGAATAGTGATTTAAAACTTTAAAGGTGTGAAATTACCAATGTCCTTTGAAGTAATAGTTTGCATTTAAAGTTAAGGATTAGAAGGTGACCAAGTGTTACCTCTCTCACATTGTCAATTTAACTACTCCAGGGTTGGGTTTTTCTTTTTTAAGAAATTCTGTCGCAGATGTCTGAAATTGTTAAAATTTAATTTTCTTTATCTCTTTTCTCCAGAATGTTCAGTTGCATAATTTGGTTTATTTCCAGCACAATGTGGCAATAAAATAAGTTCAAGAGAACCTATTTAAATATTTTAAAGAGTTTGAAAGAAAAGTATTTAGGAGGAATGCAATGAACTTTCAAAATCATACAGCATACAGCTCAGCTCAGGAGTTTTCAATCAAAACTTTCAATCCTGTATTTTTCATGTATGCTGTTGATAGTGTCAATGAATTTTAAAATAGTAATTTTACATATAAAAAGTTATATACAAAATATAATCACAATGAGGCTAGGCATGGAATATGTTTAATCACTTCAAGAACTGTTCAACTTCTGAAAAAGCAAGTTCCTTAAAAATCAGATTAAAATGTTAATGATAAAGACATTGTTAAACTGAACACAAATGCACTAAAAATACCATTGGATATTTTGTTAGTATTGATAATTTTATATTAAAGGGCTCAGGAATATGACCGGACAGGAACATTGCTTGGTTACAGATATGGTTCTTTATGTCAAGTTTCCCAAATTCCCTTGTTATTGCTTATTAATCTTTTCTGGGAGTCCAAATATCAGAAATTTTCATTTAAAAGGGAGATTTTTTTAAAAAAACAACCCTCGTGTCAATTAATTATTTTTTTTTTACTTTTAATGCCAAAGCACAGTCTTTGAAACTGGAACATATTCTGAGAACATATTGAAACTGTCAGCATTCTTGAAATAGTTACTGCATTGTGAGAATGTAATAGTGCTAATATTTACATAAAGCAATATGCTACATTATTATTTGGGTTAGAATTCTGATGTACAAACTATGTGGATTTATTCTTGTTTAAACAAATATTCCACTGCTCACTGACAGGATTTAATTTAAGGATTGGTTTACTATCTTTTCTGCAGATATTTTTATATTCTGTCCCATAGTCCTTCTTTGAAAGCAAGTAAACAAATGCAGTCATAGTATGAATGCTCAATATTTCACAAGATGGTCTCTAATGTTCTTCCCAGGTTATGTCCTGTCCTTCTTCACAAGTTGCCATGATCCTTGAAGACAGATTTTGCATGCACATTTTTAAAAAATACTTCTGTCTGTTTAATCTCTGTCTTTTGTTTGTAAGGCAAGTAACATAGAACAAAGAACATAGCAGGTTTATTCATTATTTCATAGTCAAGAGGATAAGATCAGTACTTATTTGCAGGAGGGATGATGCCATCATTGTTGAATAAGGCATTGTTCCATTCAAAAGGCTTGCCTTTGATTCATTTATATATTGTTATATTGATACAATATAGGATTCACTTATATCCAATTTTAGAAATTGGAGGATCAGCAGCTACAGAAATTCTGGAAAAATACCCACATACAGTATATATCAGTCAAGTTTCAAACCTGGTCCCTGACTGACTTTTGGTGAAATTTGGATAATAAAGGCATAATCACCCTTATATTGTGAAAAATCTTATGGCTTTTATGGTAGTATTGATCACAGTATGCTTTTGGACTGCCAAAAAGGGTTAATAGATGAAGGCTCTATTTTGCATTTATTTTGCTTCTTCCTAAATGGGATATTCCATTACACCTCAGGCCTTCCATTCACTGTAAAGCACTGATTCTGGAAGTATACCTTAGTGAAAGCAGAGCCAGTATACCTAAGTGAAAGCAGAGCCAAGACTGTCCACTTGGGCTCAGAACTACTGCAGGTTGCGGCTATGTCCTAAAAAACATTTTCCAGCTTGGCTTTATCTAATGCTGGTAGTTAATATTCACTCATGCCCTTGTTACCTTCACTTTACAAGGGACTGAAATTGGAGATTACCTGGTAAATTCAATTTGTGCCAATGCAATAGTCTTCATATTTTATTACTCATGTGCAGTGCCATTACTATGGTAGCTATTTGATGGGAAATCCCCAAAACAGGCATTTTTTATGGAGCTTCATCCTTTAGAACTGCTTACTTCTTTTTAGCCATTCAAGAAGTCCAGCAAGACAATAATTCATATTTTCTCTATCTCTACTGTAAGGTTACTTAAAAACCTTATTTTTAAAAACCTTTAAAACCATTTTTTAAAACCATTAAAAACTTACATAACATTTCATTTCTCCCATTCTCTTTTACTCTTTGGAAAAGTAGGGAGATTCTTTTCTGAATCGTTTCCCATACCTCTTCTCCTTCTGTTTTGTGACAGCAATAGCAATAGAACTAACAGTAGACTTATATACTGCCCCCTCATGCTTTTCAGCTCTCTCTGGATGGTTTACAATGTCAGCATATTGTTCCTAAATCTCTGTCCTATTTTACTTACCTTGGAAGGATGGAAGGTTGAATCAACCTTGAGCCTCATCGTGATCAAACTCAATGCTGTTGGAAGAGTTAGCCTACAATGCTCCATTCTATCTGCTGTGCCACTAATTTCAGATATCTTTTACATGCTAGTGGTCCAGACTACTATTTTTCTTATCTCCCAAGTCCATCCCACATATTATTTCACCTCTCAAGGCAAGGATAGTTCTCACTTTCATGACCTTCAAGAAGCTTTATAAAGGTTAGTTGTACTAGTGGCATTGGGGTCAAACACAAGGCCCATGGGACAGATCCAGCCCTCAATGTGATGAGATCCAACCTTTGAGGCCATCCTGGTAAATGTAAAGGGCTGGCCCATGTCACTTTGGCCCAGTCTACCAAAAACAAAGTAGAAACACTGGGCCATGAGCCCAGTGCCTTGAGCCCGGACTACCCTGTGCAAAGGGGAAACATACCAACAGTTTCAGGAATGGCATCAAGCTGGCCACAGCTACCTGGTTGAACCACAACCTTGATGCAGCCCTCAATGAAATTGAGTTTGACACGCCTGTATTAGATATATTATATTGTGATTTTAACCATAATTGTCTAATTACATATATTATTTTAAATTAAATATATGTAGAGTTTCATTTTGTGGATAGTAAAGAAAAGCAGAATTCAGGATAGTTTGCAATCCACTGATATCTATGTGTGTGTTTGTGTGTGTGTGTGTGTGTGTGTTGTGTATGTATGTGTAGTCTTTATGTGCCTTGAGCAATACTCTAATTAATAAGAACTTAATTCTTATTTAATAAGAACTTAATTCTTATTAAATATGTAGAAAAGAAAACTAAGCTTCTAGAGATCATAAGCTTCTAAACAGTCTTAACTTTACATTGTGTTATTAATTTTACTTCTATAATTTTAGTTATCACATTAATAATCTGACTTTATTCACTGAGTTTTTAAATCTACATTTTTATATACTTCTCTATTCTTTATAGAAAATGACAAAATATTTTTTCCCTAAAATTCCCCTGATCCTGAAATAAAAAAAACTGCCTGCAGTGATTATACGAAATTGCATGTCTCTTGACTTCCCTGTCACTTTCAGTGATCAATATTTTATAGGAAAGCTAATGGAAACTATTTTTACATTCCTTTATTTTGGTATTTGAAATGAATTTTGCACATATCCTTTCATCCATTTTTAATATGTGAGACTGAATTTTCATAATCCATATTTTTAGCTCAAAGGCATGCCTTAAATGCAGTACAGTCCTCTGATATACAATAAGTTGCTATGAATCATGCTCATAAAGCTTTTCATTGCTAAGTTACTTGTGATGGTAGAAGTGGTATCATGTGCTCAGATTTATTTTGAAAACAAGAAAAAACAGTACACAGTATCTAATGTGTTCAATTACATAAAGTCCAGTGTAAAAGTTTTGTCTGTCTACTAACTAATCAACAGCCTTTAAATTAAAACAAAGTTTTGTTGAAATCTCTTACTTTTGAAGATCAAGTGAAGTTCAGCTGATGATGTTACCTAGCCTGGGACAAAATGTTTGTAAACTAAACAAGCTTGGAGAAAAAAAGTCACACCATCCAAGCTACAAACATTTTCCACTATTCCTAATTTAGGCTTTAGATGTTTTAGCAAATGTGGGCATGGATGATAAATGTATCAAGCAACAGTTCTTTCTATTACAGAACCTAAAACCATGTCCCATTTGCAAAGTAATATAATTGATAATTGATTGTTATAGCTAATTAAATTTCACATTCTTAAATTTGTATGAATCTATAATATAAATAATAAATTGTCACTTCCACCTTTCTGAAAAGGTGTGTGGAGTCATTAGCTTTATTTGAATCATATTGTCTGCAAATGCAAATTTCCTGCCCCTTCAGTAGTTCAAAAGCATGCAAATATGAGTAGATAAATAGGTACCACTTCAGTGGGAAGTTAATGGTGTTCCATGTTCCTAGGTATAATCAGGCTGGCCACATGACCATGGAAATGTTTTCAGACAATGCTGGTTCCCTCAGCGAAGAAACAGACATGATCACCACTCCCTAGAGTCAGACACAGTACCTTCACCCATGTTCTCCAGGTTTATATGCCCTGTGTGTGTATGTGTGTGTATATATGTAATATACATAATATACACATATATGACAAGATCGACTACACTTGGTATCTTTTGAGAAGAAAAGATTTAATTCATTGGGACTTCTCTCACTCTCTCTGCATCCCTCCCTCTGTATGTGTATGTGTTTTGGGGGAGGAGCAGGTGGAAGCCAGCAAGTGATGAAATGTGCATTGCAGAATTATGGTACAAATTCCGGTCTTATGCACTGATGTGTGATGTTGCAACCCAATCATGAAAGGGAAAAACTTGTTTAATTACTTCAGAAATCAGTTTGGCATGACGTTACTATGATCAAGAACATTAACTGTGTTTAATTAATTGTTTTAATTAATTGGGGAAGAGGATTACATATTTGAACAGATAGACAGATTATAATTTTATCAGTTAAATAATTCTGATCTTTAATTAGCAATTTATAGGAACCTTCACCAAAATGAACTGAGAGACAAGTATAGATAATATTCATATTTTAAATTTTATAAGATGATCAAGTCTCCCTCTTTCTCTATTTCAAAATGCCAGTGTTCTTTAAAGACATTTATTTTCCAGGGCCTTTTGGAAAGATCACTTAAACAGACGATTTTGGAAGAGATGAAAAAGAAGTCTCTACTGTTCAAAAAACACAGTGTTAAGGCCCGGTCCCACTGGCTGATGGACACAAAACGTATGCATAAAGGACACAGCGGATGAGCAAAATTTCGGGGGTGGCTCCATCCGTTGTCACCCACTCCAAAAAGTGACAAAAATTTGCATAAACAGAATGGAAAAGAACGCAAAAAAACGAACATGGGTAGTATATAGCAGGGATGTTAAACAGATGTTCATAGGAAGCCTAGCGGATGAAATCAGATGGAAGCGGATGACACATCCGAAGGGGTTCCAGGGGAGAATTTCGAAGTGGACGCATAGCGGAAGGGGCGGATGCATAGCGGATGAAGCGGATGCATCAAGGACAGCTATAGGAAACAAAGGGGATGTCACGTGGATGTATATCGAATGCAAAGCATTCACTGCACATGCAGGGAGTATGAATTGCGTCAGCTCCACAGATATAAAAGGATGCAGCATGCATGCAGTCAGCATACAGGGGAAAGACGTGCTGCCACATATATCTAGCAGGAACACCATGGTTCATCAGTCAGGCGAGAAGAGGAAGCCTGTGCCTACACGTTCAAGCCCTGGCATGAAGGAAAGAACCAGCATCCCACCCCCTGGCACTGACTCTGAACCTGTTGCTGCTGTTGCTATGGTGGACCAGCCCCAAGGCCTGCAAAGGCCTGCTGCTGAAGGTCCTGCTGCTCAAGCCCCTGAAGGCCCTGCTGCTCAAGCCCCTGAAGGCCCTGCTGAAGCCCCTGCCAGAGGGAGGAAGAGGGAAGGAGAAGGGAGAGAGGAAACAGTACACCGTTTCTGAGGAGCATGAGGATGAGGTGCTGGAATGGCTGAGGGAGAACGTGTACCTCTGGAGAAAGGGTCACAGACTCTATCATGACACCAAGAAGAAGGAGGCAGCTTGAAGAGACAAGGCAGAGAGCCTGGGGTACACTGCAGAAGTACTCCGAGGATGGTGGAAGCACATGCACACCTGGTATAGCAAGCTACACCTCAAGAAATCCGGGCAGGCTGCTGTCAAGCTCAGTGACAAGGAGATGTATGTCATGGCCAAGTGCAGTTTCCTGGAGGGTGAGATCCACCACTGAGGAGCAGCTCCTCTGAGACCCCACTCCCTCAGACAGCCCACAGACAGCCAGTCCTCTTCCATCCAGGAGCCCGCTACCCTGTCCAGGCAGGTGTCTTCAGAGGGCCCTATGGCAGAGACCCCACCCCGACAGCTGCACTGCCCATGCTGGCAGACTTGAAGGATCCTGTGGAGGATGACGCCCTGCTGTCACAAATGGAGGAAGAAGCAGCAGCTACCAGAAGCCAACCCACCCCCACCCCCATCCCCAGCTCCAGAGGATGTAGGCAGAGAGGCAGACTGGAGGGCCAGGACCACAGTGTGCTGTTAAAGATCAGGGACACAATGAAGACCAGCACAGAACGTCTCTCTCAGCTGGTCCACTTGCACAGAGCATCCTTGGTCTGGAACACTTTCATCACCTACATGAGCCAGACCCTGAAGGACCTGCCCAAGGCCCAGTACCAAGTGATGAAGCCGAAGATCAAAGCACTTCTGCACAACCCTCAAAGCCCAGCTGAAGCTGCTCCTACCCAGTCCAGATGTGCTCCAACACCCCAGGTGATTCACAGCCTTTCCACAGCTTTCAACAGCCCCTCACCTACCAAGGCTACAACTAACAAGACTTCCCACAGCAGAAGCAGAACTTTCCAGTCAGGCCCAGGTTCATCGGATGCCATAGACGCCACTCCTCACCCAGCTGCAGACCACAGGCCCCACTATACTCCTCCTTCCTCCACCCCACAGCCAAGCCTGTCAACGGACAATCTATCATCAGTATTGGGTCTGAGATCTCAAATCCTTGATGAAGGGCCTCTCAATCTCATGGGACTGAGTCAGCTCTCGGATAGCTTCCTGAACACACCACCACATGTTGTACCCTCGGGGCCAAGCACCCCAATGGTGCCTCAGACCAGCACTCAAGCCACAGCCACCTCCACAGTCCCTGCCTGCTTAACAGCTGGGACCATGGACATAACTCAGAGTGACTGAGAATATTGCCAGAAACTGAGCTGTTACTTGTTCACTTTATCTTTGCTTAAGACCCTTTACTTGGGTTATTTTGCTTTTTTAATAAAGTCATAAAGTTTACTTAAGACAGTTAATAAAGGTTATCTTTGCTTAACACACTTAATTCAGTTTACTTGGTTCATTTGGCTTATTTAATAAAGTCATAAAGTTTACCTAAGAAAGTTAACAAAGTTTATCTTTGCTTAAGACACTTGGTTCATTTTTTTTACTTAATAAAGTGTTGGTGAAAAGTTTGAAAAAATGGTTTAGCCTTTGCATGCTTGTGGGATAGATAAGGATAGTTGTGGGATAGATAAACCTCCAGTGCAACCATAGTGGGACTGTATGGTCCACCATCCCAGCTGCCACGCACATGGACCTTTATTATCAATAACAATTTATTCATTGATCAACACATTTTAAAATAAACAAAGCTCTTTATTAATGTCCTATTCATTGTAGGACCACTCAACATACATGGCATAATCTCATCAGTATTATGCGTCAGCCTCAAGGAAGCATCCATTAATCATCTGTCATGCTGTCTTGCCACTCCACTGTTCCAGCTGGGGAGTTGTACCAGTGTCTCAGTAGGTTGCACTGCTTCTTCCCTTCATGTGAAGCTCTGTTGGGGCCTTGCACATCCACAGTGTCTATCCAGTTATGTCCTTGCCTCCATTCACCAGTCTCCATGACCCCATTCCCTTTTTTAACAGTCGACAAGTCTGTTCTGCAACACTGGGTAGCGGGTGCGCATTAGATTGTGCAGGATGCAACAAGCTTCCACGATGCTCCTCATAGTCTCTGGGTCATGCTGCATGGTGGTGAGAAGTATCTGGAACCTGTTGGCCAGGATGCCAAAGGCGTTCTCCACCACCTGTCTTGCCCTGGACAGCCTGTAGTTGAAGATCCTCTCTTCATTGGTGAGGTATCTTGAAGTGTACGGCTTCATGAGGTAGGTTCTAATAGAGAACGTGTCATCACCAACAATGAAGTAGGGCACATCTTGTGTGTCATTAGGTAGGGGGTCTGGATCTGGAAAACCCATGATGAGGTTGCATTTCAACCCCTCCTTGAGGTGACTGGAATTGTATACCTGGCCATCTGAAGCTGACCCATCGCCTGAAGCATTGATGTAGATGAACTTGTAGTCAGCATCAACCATGGCAAGGAGGATGATACTGAAGAAGCCCTTGTAGTTGAAATAAGTGGACCCTGAGTTGGCTGGAGCTTTGCAGGCCACATGCTTCCCATCTATGGCTCCAACAGTGTGGGGAAAATTCCACCTCTGATACCACTCTTCTGCAAGTTTTCTCCAGCCTTGTTCAGTGGTGGGGCACTTGAGGAGCTCCTCCACGTATTCTTCGATGATGGCCTGCACCACTTCTCTGACCACTTTGTTGATGCTGTTGTGTGGCACGCTCCATGCATACTGCATGTTTCTATATGTGGTTCCAGAGGCCAGGTGCCACAGAGTCAGTGCCACCTTCAGTCCGGGGTCCAGGTTGGGATGGAAGTTGGTGCTAGGCTTGGTCAACCTGGGTTTCGGATGCTCTACAAGTTCATCAAACATGGCTGGTGGAATCCTCATGAAGTGATGGAATGCACGAGGGTCTTCATTCCTGAGCTCCACCATCAACTGGTCATACAGTCCAAACTCAATTCTTCTCATGATCCATCCTCGGAGCCACACAGCTCTTGGACGTCTCCTTCTTCTCCTTCTGTATAAAACTTGAAACAGTCTGAACAGGTTTTGGTTCTGGTGATGAATGACTGCAGCTATCATACGGACTGTTTTATTATCCATGGTGGAGAACAATGGATGATGTTGAAGACCAAGACCAAGGGTGAAGAAGTCTGTACACCACGGCTGCTAGTATCATACTGAGATCCAGATGATTTTCCCCCCCATTTTACAGAAAATATCGGTTGTCCGCTAGGTGTCCTTCTACATACTGTAGACATAGTCTAGACATCCTAAATATCTGAGATACATCCCATATACAAATGTTTTGTCCATTTTAAATCCTTTATATACAAGATGCATACGCTTACATCCTTTCTATTTCCGTGCTATTAACGCTGTGTAGACATTCCGTGTAACTTTTGTTTCCTCCCTCTTTCCGTTTTCACCTGCAGTGGATGTGAGTTGAGGGGATGTCCAGGGGATGCAGAGAGGATACAGCGGACGTTTAATGGATGATAACGGACGTAGAACATTTGTTGCCTGTATATGTCGCGGATGTACATAGTACTCGGCGGAAAGTTCATCCATTCACAAAGTTTTGTGCAGCTCAAAACTTCTTGCACGTATGAAATCTCAGTGGATGGATGCTCGAGGGATAGAGCATATAAAACATGTATACAATGAGTACACAACGGATGCATAGCATTTTCCAATGGATGGCAAGCTTTTTTTAACGTTTTACATCCTCTTTGCATCTGTAAGTGCAGTGGGACCGGGCCTTTACTGAAAATGTGTCAGACTTAAACTGAGACGAGGGAACAAGTGAAGGAGGGAGAGAGAAAAGGGAAAAAATATCACTTCCAACAGGATTTAAGACAGAACTATCCTTGATTAGTGCTAAAGTGCGACTTTGAAATATTTTAATTTAGGTTATCAACATCTCTAATTCAGAAAACATCAACAAAAGACATTTTCAATTCCATACCCATATAAATTTTCTTTTCTTCAATATTAGTAAAATAACATAGTATATTGGAAAGTTTCCAAAAGATAATTTTGTACAATCCCATATAAAGAACAGAATCTACTGGATCATTTTTGACAGAAGTTCACTCAAGCTCTCATTGAAGGCTTCTAATAATGGAAAACTCAATACACAATGTGGCAAACTATTCTACTAGATAACAGCTTTTATGGCAGACAGCAGACTGGTAACCTGAATTTCCTTCCTTGTATTTTTAATCCATTGGTTCTGGAACTGCATTTAGGAGCAATGGATATAGAATGGGTTGAAAAACAATTTAATGGATAGGGAAACTATCAAAGATAAAGGGCCTGTCACATTGGCTGATGGATGCAAAACGTTTGTAAAAAGGACACAGTGGACGAGAAAATGTTCCATCCATTGTTATCCGCTCTCAAAAGTGCCCTGAATAACCAGAGCGGACAACAATGGAAAGAACAGACGGGGGGAGGATGTAGAGGGGATGGAAAGCAGATGCTCCATGGAAGCCTAGCGGATGGAAGCAGATGGGAGCACATGGCACATCCGCGGGGCTTCCGGGGGAGCACAGCGAAGCGGACACACAGCGGAAAGAGCGGATGCGGAGTGAATGCCAAGCAGAAGCCTAGTGGAAGCCTTGCGGATGCACAGCATTCACTGCGTATGCGGGGAGGATGCATTGCATCAGCCCCGCGGATATAAAGGGAAGCAGCTAGCAAGTAGGTCACCATTCAGAGGAAACACCTGCTGCTAGACACAGCTCCAGCCAGCCAGCCAGCCAGCAAACAAGCCAACAAGCCAACAACCTTGGGGAAGAAGAGAAAGCCTCTGCCATCTGCTGCCAGCCCTGGCAAGAGGGACAGGGCCACCATCCCACCCCCTGGCCATGACTCTGCTTCTGCTGGGGCTTCTTCTGCTGGGGCTGACCCTTCCAGTGCTGGAGCTTCTTCTGGTGCTGCTCCTGGTGCTGGGGCTTCTGCTGGTGCTTACTCTGCTGGCACTGCTCCAGGTGCTGGTGCTTCTGCTGGTGCTTACTCTGCTGGTGCTGATCCTGGTGCTGGTGCTTTTGCTGGTGCTTTCTCTGCTGACGCTGATCCTGGTGCAGGTGCTTCTGCTGGTCCTGCTGGTCCTGCTGGTGCTCCTGGTCCTGCTGGTCCTGCTGGTGCTCCTGGTCCTGCTGGTGCTCCTGGTCCTGCTGGTGCTCCTAGTCCTGCTGGTGCTCCTGGTCTGCTGGTGCTCCTGGTCCTGCTGGTGCTGCTGGCGCTGCTGGTGCTTACTCTTCTGCTCCTGATCCTGGTCCTGATGGTCCTGCTGGCACTGCTGGTGCTTTCTCTGCTGGTGCTGCTGGTGCTGCTGCTGGTGCTACTGCTGGTGCTGCTGGTGCTGCTGGTTCTGCTTTTGCTGCTACTGTTGTTGCTGCTGCTGGGGGTGGTGGTGTGGAGGAGCAGCCCCTACAACCTCGAAGCCCCTCTGATGAGGGTCCATATGGCCCTGCCAGAGGGAGGAAGAGGCATAGGCATGAACGGGAGAGGAGGCAATATTCCACTGAAGAGGAACATGAGGATGAGGTGCTTGAATGGTGGAGGGAGAACGAGTATCTATGGCGGAAGGGACACAGGCTCTATCGAGACACCAAAAGGAAGCAGGCTGCTTGGAGAGAGAAGGCGGAGAGCCTGGGCTACACTTCGGAGGTGCTCCTCGGCTGGTGGAAGCACATGCACACCTGGTATGGGAAGCTGCACCTCAAGAAATCTGGCCAGGCCGCGGTCAAGCTGACGGACAGAGAGACTTACATGATGGCCAAGTGCAGCTTCTTGGAGGGTGAGATTTGCCACCGAGGAGCAGCCCCTCTCACAACTCTCTCTCTCTCAGGCAGCCCGCAGAGAGCCAGTCCTCTTCTGGCCAAGAGTCAGCTCCTGTGTCCAGGCAGGTATCTGTGGAGCGTCCCACGATGAAGAACCCCCCAACAGCTGCACTACCCATGGTGGAGTGCGTGGAGGACCCCCTGATGCAGTGGGAGCAAGGAGAGGGCACTTCCACCACAGGCCAACCCACATGCACCCCCAGCTCCACCTCCACAGAAAGGCAGAGAGGCAGACCGGAGGGGCAGAGCCACACTGTCCTGCTGGAGATCAGGGACACCATCAGAAGCAGCGTAGATCTCCTCTCTCAGCTGGTACACACTGACGTCTCATCCTCCAACCGCAAGGCCTCCCTCACCTACGTCAACCAGACCTTCATGAACATGTCGTAATCACAGTACCAGGTGGTAAAGGACAGGATCACTGGTCTTCTTCACAATCCTCCAGACCCAGCTGAACCTGCTCCCACCCAGTCCAGTCCTGCTCCTCCACCCCAGGTGATGTCACTCCGCTTCCAAGGCTTTCCACAACCCTTAACCTACCAAGGCTACAGCTACCAGGAGAACTTGTTGTCAGCATCGACCATGGTGAAGAGGATGATGATGAAAAAGCCCTTGTACTTGAAATAAGTGGACCCTGACTTGGCTGGAGTTTTGCAGGCCAAGTGCTTGCCATCTATGGCTCCAACGGTGTGGGGGAAGTTCCACTTCTGATACCACTGCTCTGCAACTTTCTTCCAGCCTTCTTCAGTGGAGGGGCACTGGAGGAGCTCCTCCAGGTATTCTTCGATGATGGCCTGTACCACTTCTCTGACCACAATGCTGATGGTGTTTGTGGCACCCTCCAGCCATACTGCATGCTCCTGGACATGGTCCCAGAGCCCAGGTGGTGCAGAGTCAGTGCCACCTTCACCCCAGGGTCCAGGCTGGGCCGGAAATTGGTGTTCTGCTTGGTCAACCTGGGTCTCAGCTGCTTCACAACTTTGTCAATCTTGGCTGGAGGCATCCTCATGAAGTTCTGGAATGCACAAGTGTCTTCGTTCCTCAGCTCCACCATCAGCTTGTTGTACAGTCCGTACTCTGCTCTTCTGGTGATCCATCTTCGGGCCCAGACACTTCTTGGCCATCTCCTTTTCTTTGTGTAGAACAGGTGAAAGAGCCATTAGATGGCTTTGCATTGTTGTAGAAAGATGGTGGCCACCAAAAGGAGTGTGTGCTGATCCATAGTGGAGATGACTGGATGCTGTGGAAGAGCAAGAGCCAGATGAAGGCTGAAGAGGTCTGCACAGCAGGGCTGTTGGACTTAAAGTGAGATCCAGGTGAGTTCCTCCCCCTTATAGGAATTATAGGTTTTCCTCTAGATGTCCTTTTGCATCCTCTAGACATCCTGCGGACATCCTAAATATCAGAGATAGGTCCCCTCTGTGAATGTTTTTTCCGTTTTAATGCTTTGTATGCGAGCTGCATCCGCTTTCATCCCTTCTCTGTCCGTGCTACTAACGCTGTGTGTCCATTCCACGTCCGTTTTGCTTCCTCCCTGTGTCCGTTTTCGGCTGGAGCGGATGCAAGTTGTGCGGATGCGCAGCGGATGCCTAGCGGATATAGCAGATGCGTAATGGATGATGACAGATGTAGAACGGATGTTCCCCACATGTGTTGCAGATGCAAAATGGATGTGTTGGATACATTTTCCGCTCAAAAAGTTTTGAGCAGCTCAAAACATTTTGAGTGGATGGAATCTCAGTCGACGGATGCTGGACGTTTAGAGAGGATGAAAACGGAGGCAGTGAGTACAGAATGGATGCATCGCGTTAACCAATGGATGGCAAGTGTTTCTCTCCGTTTTACATCCTGTTTCCATCAATTGGTGCTCCAGCAGAAAACGGACACAGGGAGGAAGTGAAACGGATGTGGAACAGACATGCAGCATTAGTAGCACGGACGGAGAAAGGATGAAGACAGATGCAGCTCACATACAAAGCATGAAAACAGAAAAAACGTTCGTATAAGGAACGTATCTCGGATATTTAGAATGTCTGGAGGATGCCTGGAGGATGCAAAAGAACACCTAGCAGAAAACCTATATTTCCTATAAAAAGGGGGAGAAATCACCTGGATCTCACTTTCAGTCCAGCAGCCCTGCTGCGCAGAACTCTTCTGCCTTCATCTGGCTCTTGCTCTTCCACAGCATCCAGTCATGTCCACCATGGATCATCGCACACTCCTTTTATTAGCCACCATCGTTCTACAACAGTGCAAAGCTATCTACAGGCTCTTTCACCTGTTCTAAAGGAAGAAAAGGAGGCATCCAAGAAGTGTCTGGGTCCGAAGATGGATCACCAGAAGAGCAGAGTACGGACTGTAGATCAAGCTGATGGTGGACCTGAGGAACGAAGACACTCGTGCATTCCAGAACTTCATGAAGATGCCACCAGCCAAGTTTGATGAAGTTGTGGAGTAGCTGAGACCCAGGTTGACCAAGCAGAGAACCAACTTTCTGCCCAGCCTGGACCCTGGGGTGAAGGTGGCACTGACTCTGTGCCACCTGGGCTCAGGGACCACATACAGTAGCATGCAGTATGGCTGGAGGGTGCCACACAACACCATCAGCATTGTGGTCAGAGAAGTGGTGCAGGCCATCATTGAAGAATACCTGGAGGAGCTCCTCCAGTGCCCCTCCACTGAAGATAGCTGGAAGAAAGTTGCAGAGCAGTGGTATCAGAAGTGGAACTTCCCACACACTGTTGGAGCCATCGATGGCAAGCACGTGGCCTGCAAAGCTCCAACCAACTGAGGGTCCACTTATCACAACTGCAAGGGCTTCTTCAGCATCATCCTCTTCACCATGGTCAATGCTCACTACAAGTTCACGTACATCGATGCTTCAGGCAATGGGTCATCTTCAGATGCCCAGGTATACAATGCCAGTCACCTCAAGGAGGGGCTGGAACGCAACCTCATCATGGGCTTCCTAGATCGAGACCCCCTGCCCAACGACACACAAGATGTGCCCTACTTCATCATGGGGGATGATGCCTTCTCCCTCTGAACCTACCTCATGAAGCCCTACACCTCCAGATGCCTCATCCGTGAAGAGAGGATCTTCAATTACAGGCTGTCCAGGGCAAGGCGGGTGGTGGAGAATGCCTCTGGCATCCTGGCCAACTTATTCCAGGTACTTCTCACCACCATGCAGCATCGCCCACAGAACGTGAGCAGTATCATGGAAGATTGCTGCACAATCTCATGCGCACCCGCTACCCAGTGTTGCAGAACAGGCTCGTGGACCACCAACAAGGGAATGGGGACATGGAGTCTGGTGAATGGAGGCAAGGGCGAAACCTGATAGATACTGTGGATGTGCAAGGCCCCAACAGAGCTTCACGTGAAGGGAAGAAGCAGTGCAACCTCCTGAAACACTGGTGCAACTCCCCAGCTGGAGCAGTGGAGTGGCAAAACAGGATGGTAGATGCTTAATGGATGGTTCCTTCAGCCTGTTTCGTCACACTGATAAGATTGGGTCCTGTATGTTGAGTGGCCCTACAATGAACAGGGCATTTAATAAAGAGTTGTGTTTATGTTGAAATTTGTTGATGAATGATTAAATTGTTATTGATAATAAAGGGCCATAGGTGTGGCACCTGGGAGGGTGGACCATACAGTCCCACTATGCTTGCACTGGAGGTTTATCTATCCCACAGCTATTACCCATCCCACAGGTGTCCCTGCTCATCCCACTGCTATCCTTAACCATCCCACAGCTATTACCCACCCCACAGGTATCCCTGCCCATTCCACTGCTATCCTTACCCATCCCACAGCTATTACCCATTCCACAGGTATCCCTTCCCATCCCAGTGCTATCCTTACCCATCCCACAAGCATGCAAAGGCTTAAACCGTTTCTAAAAGTTTCCACCAAGACTTTATTTACTAAAAGAACTGAACCAGGTTTGTGAAGCAAAGATAAACTTTATTAATAACAAACTGTAAAAGCAAAATGACCGAAGTAAAGTGTCCCAAGCAAAGATAAAGTCAACAGGTTGCAATCCAGTCTCTGGCACTCTTCTCAGTCACTCTGAGGCGTGCTCATCATCTCAGGGGTGAAGGGTCCAAGTGCTGTGGAGGTGGCTGCTGCTGTAGTGCTGGTCTTAGGTGCCATTGGGGTGCCTGGCCCCAAGAGGACAACAGGGGATGGTGTGTGGAGGAAGCTCTCAGAGAGCTGGCTCAGTCCCATGATGTTGAGAGCCCCTTCCTCCATGACATGGGGTGTCAGAATCAATACTGATGACAGATGTTCTGAGGCTGGGTTTGGCTGTGGAGTGGAGGAAGGAGGAATGTAGTGGGTCTGTCTGGTCTGCAGGTGAGCAAGGTGAGGCGTCGGTGACATCTGTGGTGTCGGTGGCATCTGTGGCGTCAGTGGCATCAGTGGCATCGGTGGCATCGGTGGCATCGGTGGCATCGGTGGCATCGGTGGCATATGATGAATCTGTCCCTGGACTGGGAAGGGCTGCCTGTGCTGCTGGAATTCCTGGTAGCCATAGCCTTGGTAGGTGAGGGCCTGTGGAAAGCCTTCGAAGGGCTGCGACATCACCTGAGGTGGAGGAGCAGACCTGGACTGGGTCGGAGCAGGTTCAGCTGGGCCTTGAGTGTTGTGCAGAAGACCTGTGATCCTCTCCTTGATCACCTGGTACTTTGGATTCAGACATGTCCATGAGGGTTTGGTTGATGTAGCTGATGAAGGGCATGCGGTTTGAGGATGGTATGTCAGTGTGTACCAGCTGAGAGAGGAGATCTACGCTGCTTTTGATGGTGTCCCTGATCTCCTGTAAGACAGTGTGGCTCTTTCCCTCCGGTCTGCCTCTCTGCCTGCTTTCTGTGGAGTTGTAGCTGTGTGTGGGTGTGGGTTGGTCTCTGGTGTCAGCACCCTCTCTTTGCTCCAACTGCATAAAGGGGTCCTCCACAGGCTCCACCACGTGGAGTGCAGCTTTCGGGGGGTTCTCCTTGTGGGACACTCCACAGATACCTGCCTGGACACAGGAGCTGACTTTTGGCCAGAATAGGACTGGCTGTCTGTGGGCTACCCGAGAGTGAGGGTAGACAGAGGGGCTGCTCTTCAGTGGTGAACCACACCCTCCAAGAAGCTGCACTTGGCCATCACGTAGGTCTCCCGGTTGGTGAGCTTGACCGCGGCCTGGCCAGACTTCTTGAGGTGCAGCTTTCCGTACCAGGTGTGCATGTGCTTCCACCACCCGAGGAGGACCTCTGAAGTGTAGCCCAGGCTCTCCACCTTCTCTCTCCAAGCCGCCTGCTTCCACTTGGTGTCTCGATAGAGCCTGTGTCCATTCCGCCAGAGGTACTCATTCTCCCTTAGCCATTCAAGCACCTCATCCTCATGTTCCTCTTCGATGGAGTACTGTCTCCTCTCCCTATCGCACGAATGCCTCTTCCTCCCTCTGGCAGGGCCTTCTGTGCCCTCGTCAGAAGGGCTTTGAGGTTCTAGGGGCTGGTTCACCACACCACCACCCCCAGCAGCAGCAACAACAGCAGCAGCAAAAGCAGCACCAGCAGTACCAGCAGCACCAGCAGGACAAGCAGGACCAGCAGCACCAGGAGCACCAGCAGCACCAGCAGCACCAGCAGCATCAACAGGACCAGGAGCACCAGCAGCACCAGCAGCACCGGCAGGGCCAGGAGCAGCACCTGCAGAGTAAGCACTAGTAGAAGCATCAGCACCAGGAGCAGCACCAGCAGAGTAAGCACCAGCAGAAGCACCAGCACCAGGAGCAGCACCAGCAGAGTAAGTACCAGAAGAAGCACCAGCACCAGGAGCAGCACCAGCAGAAGCCCCAGCACCAGGAGAGTCAGCCGCAGCACCAGAAGCCCCAGCAAAAGCAGAGTCAGCACCAGGGGGTGGGATATTGGCCCTGTCCTTCTTGCCAGGGCTGTCAGGAGTTGGCACAGGCTTCCTCTTCTTCCCCATGGTTGTTGCTGGAGATGTGTCTGGCAGCAGGTCTTTCCTCTGAATGGTGACCTGCTTGCGAGCTGCATCCTTTTATATCTGCGGGGCTGATGCAATGCATCCTCCCCGTATGCGCAGTGAACGCCTTGCATCTGCTAGGCTTCCACTAGGCATCCACTTGGCATCCTCTAGGCGTCCGTGATGCATCCGCTGTATCTGCTCGGCATCCGCTCTGCATCCGCTCCTTCCGCTGCGCGTCCGCTTCGCTGTGCTCCCCCGGAAGCCCTGCGGATGTGCCATCCACTTCTATCCGCTTCCATCTGCTAGGCTTCCATGGAGCATCCGCTTAACATCCTCGCTACATCCTCTCCCCATCCTTTCCTTTCCATTGTTTTCTGCTCTGTTTATGCAAATTTGGGGCACTTTTGAGATTGGATAACAATGTATGGAACATTTTCTCATCTGCTGTGTCCTTTTTACATACTTTTTGCATCTGTCAGGCGATGTGACAGGGCCTTAAGATTGGGAAATTCCTTTTGCATAAATGGAGTGACCTTGGAAAATAGGAGGAAGAGCCACAACTTAGACAATGGCCAGATAAATGAAATTTCAGTTGAAAGTGAAAAACCCATCTCAAAAGGGATCCTCCTTAATTTTGAGGAATGAAGGCAGGGTTACTTTGAGACTTACGAGACTGATAATAGCCTGACAAAGTTGTCCAAATATGAAGCACAACCAGGAGTACTAATTTTCTTTTTATTGTAAGATTACATTAATAGAATCTTGCAAAATTGAAATTATATCTTCCCCTCTATCACATGGTTTGAAATTAAATCTAAACATGTGAATTATTTTGTGAATTCATGGTTGTAAGAATCCATAGTTTTTCCTCATTACTACATAGCCTAAAATCTAATAGCCATTTGTCCACTTGGTATAACATTGCTTAATTATTATGTACTTTTCTCTTTCATGGTTAAGCCCATGTCACACTGACCAACGGATGCAAAAAGGACACAGCGGACGAGCAAAATGTTCCATCCATTGTTATCCACTCTTAAAAGGGGCAAAAATTTTCATAACCGGAGCGGATAACATGGATGCGGGGAGGACGCAGGGTGGATGCAAAGTGGATGCGGAATGGAAGCCCAGCGGATGGAAGCGGATGAGAGCAGATGGCACATCCGCTAGGCTTCCAGGGGGCCACAGCAAAGCGGATGCGGAACGGATACAGCAGATGCACAGCGGATGCACAGCAGATGAAGCGGATGCACAGTGGATGCACAACAGATAAAGCGGATGCACAGCGGAAGCCTAACGGATGCACAGCGGAAGCGGAACGAATGCCGAACATTAATTGCGCATGCGGGGGGGAAGCATTACATAAGCCCCCCAGATATAAAAGGAAACAGCTCGCACGTGGCCAGCATTCCGAGGAAAGACATGCTGCTGGACACTTCGAGTTCCTTGCCTGCCCTGCCTGCATGCCTGCCTGCCAGCCTGCCTGCAGCCTGCCTGCCAGCCAGCCTTGTTGCCTGCCTGCCGGCCTGCCTTACTTCCAGGGTTTCTGCCAGCCTTCCTGCCAGGCTTCCTGCCAGCCTTCCTGCCAGCCTACCTGCCAGGCTTCCTGCCAGGCTTCCTGCCAGCCTACCTGCCAGGCTTCCTGCCAGACTTGGTGCCTGCCTGCCAGCCTTCATTCCTGCCTTCCTGCCAGCCTTCCTGCCAACCTTGGTTCCTGCCAGCCTCCCTGCCAGCCATCAACCCCACAACCATGGGGAGGAAGCGAAAGCCTCAGCAACCTGCCGCCATCCCTGGCAAGAGGGACAGGGCCAACCTCCCGCCCCCTGCCCCTGACTCTGCTTCTGCTGGGGCTTCTGCTGAAGCTGCTCCTGGCGGTGTTGCTTCTTCTGGTGCTGGGGCTTCTGCTGGGGCTTACTCTGTTGAAGCTGCTCCTGGTCCTGCAGGTCCTGCTCGACCTGCTCGTGCTCCTGGACTTGCTAGACCTGCTCGTGCTCCTGGTCTTGCTCGTCCTGCTTGTGATCCTGGTCTTGCTTGTCCTGCTCATCCTGCTCGTGACCCTGGTCCTGCTCGTGCTCCTGGACTTGCTGGCCCTGCTGGTGCTTATTCTACTGCTGCTGATCCTGGTCCTACTGTTCCTGCTGCTGCTGCTGATCCTGCTGCCGCTGCTGCTGCT
This sequence comes from Laticauda colubrina, assembly GCA_015471245.1. Classification (NCBI taxonomy): domain Eukaryota; kingdom Metazoa; phylum Chordata; class Lepidosauria; order Squamata; family Elapidae; genus Laticauda; species Laticauda colubrina. Next base: position 6,573,154 of record BLBF01000026.1, on the reverse strand, counting down.
GCTGCTGCTGCTGCTGATGATGATGATGATTATGATCCTGCTGGTGATGATGATGATGATGATGATGATGATGATGATGATGATTCTGCTGGTGGTGCTGCTGGTGGTGGTGGTGTGGAGGAGCAGACCCTACTACCTGGGATCCCCTCTGATGAGGGCCTATCTGGTCCAGCCAAAGGGAGGAAGACGGGAGACAACGGGGAGAGGAGGCAATACTATATTGAGGAGGTGCACGAGGATGAGGTGCTGGAGTGGCTGAGAGAGAATGACTATCTGTGGCGGGAGGGACACCGGCTGTACAGGGACAACAAGCGGAAGCAGGATGCTTGGAGAGAGAGGGCAGAGAGTATGGGTTACACTTTGGAGGTGCTCCTCGGCTGATGGAAACATATGCACACCTGGTACGGGAAGCTGCACCTGAAGAAATCTGGCCAGGCCACTGTGAAGCTGACAGACAGAGAGACCTATGTCATGGCCAGGTGCAGCTTCCTGGAGGGTGAGGTCCGCCACCGAGGAGCACCAGCAGCCCCTCTCATGACCCTCTCTCTCCCGCAGCCTGCTGAGAGCCAGTCCTTTTCTGGCCGAGAGTCAGTACCTGTCTCCAGGCAGGTTTCTGTGGAGCATGCCACGGCGGAGAACCCGCGGACAGGTGTGGTAAGCGTGGTGGAGTGCGTACAGGAATCCCTGGTGCAGTGGGAGAAAGGAGACATCGAGTCCACCACAGTCCTAGCTGCATCCACACCCCCCAGCTCCGCAAAAAGGCAGAGAGCCGGACAGCAGGAGGGGCAGAGCCACACTGTCCTGCAGGAGATCAGGGACACCATCCGCACCAGCATAGATCTCCTCTCTCAGGTGGTCCACACTGACTCCTCATCCTCCAACCGCAAGCCCTTCCTCACCTATGTCAACCAGACCCTCAAAGAAATGGCAGATCCACAGTACCAGCTGGTGAAGGACCGTATCACCGAGCTGCTTCACAACCCTCCAGACCCAGAGGAACCTGCTCCCACCCAGTCCAGGTCTGCTCCTCCACCCCAGGTGATGTCCCTCCCATTCCAAGGCTTCCCACAGGCCCTCACCTACCACGGCTACGGCTACCAGGAGGTTCAGCAGCATAGGCAGCAGCCTTTCCCAGTCCAGGCACAGAGTCATCAGGCGACACCGTCGCCACCTGTTCCACTGATGCCACCGATGCCACCCACGACAATGATGCCACCGATGCCAGCGATGCCACCCACGACAATGATGCCACCGATGCCAGCGATGCCACCCACGCCAATGATTCCACCCACGCTAGTCCTCACCCAGCTGCAGAACAGACAGCCCCACTACACTACTCCTTCCTCCACCCCACAGCCAAGCCCGGCCTCAGTACATCTGTCATCAGTACTGGGACTGACATCCCATGGCATGGAGGAAGGACCTCTCAGCATCACGGGGCTGAGCCACCTGTCTGAGAGCTTTCTCACCACACCGTCACCTTTTGTCCTCTCGGGGTCAGGCACTCCAGCACTACCCACCATCACAGCACCTGGACCCTTCACCCCTGAGACTGGGCACACCTCCGAGTGACCAAGAAGAATGCCAGAGACCAGGTAGCTGGCTACCTGTGGACTTTATTTGGACACTTGTCTTGGGTCATTTTTTTTTTACAGCTTGTTGTTCAATAAAGTTTATTTTTGATTCACACACTTGCTCCATTTGTTTTTTTTTAAAAAGTCCTGGTGGAAACTTTTAGAATTGGCTTAAGCCTTTGCATGCTTGTGGGATGGGTTAAGATAGCAGTGGGATGGGCAGGGATACCTGTGGAATGAGCAGGGATACCTTTGGGATGGCTAATTCTGTGGGATAGATAAACCTCAAGTGCAAGCATAGTGGGACTCTATGGTCTACCCTCCCAGGTTCCACACCTATGGCCCTTTTTTATCAATAACAATGTAAGCATTGATCCACAAATTTGAACATAAACACAACTCTTTATTAAATGCCCTGTTCATTGTAGGCCCACCCAACATACATGGCCCAATCTCATCCGTGTGATGAGACAGGCTGAAGGAAGCATCCATTAAGCATCTACCATCCTGTCTTGCCACTCCACCACTCCAGCTGGGGAGTTGCACCAGTGTTTCAGGAGGTTGCGCTGCTTCTTCCCTTCCCGTGAGGCTCTGTTGTGGCCTTGCACATCCTGAGTGTCAATCAGGTTTCTCCCTTGCCTCCATTCCCCAGGCTCCATGTCCCCATTTCCTTGTTGGTGGTCCATGATCCTGTTCTGCAAGACTGGGTAGTGGGTGCGCATGAGATTGTGCAGGATGCAGCAAGCTTCCACAATCCTCCTCATGGTCTCTGGGCGATGCTGCATGGTGGTGAGAAGTACCTGGAACCTGTTGGCCAGGTTGCCAAAGGCGTTCTCCACCACCCGCCTTGCCCTGGGCAGTCTGTAGTTGAAGATCCTCTCTTCACGGGTGAGGAGTCTGGAAGTGTATGGCTTCATGAGGTAGGTTCTGAGGGGGAAGGCGTCCTCCCCCACGATGAAGTAGGGCACATCTTGCGTGTCGTTGGGCAGGGGGTCTGGATCTGGGAAGCCCACGATGAGGTTGCATTCCAGCCCCTCCTTGAGGTTACTGGCATTGTATACCTGGGCATTTGAAGATAAGCCGTTGCCTGAAGCATCGATGTACATGAACTTGGAGTCAGCATCGACCATGGTGAAGAGGATGATGCTGAAGAAGCCCTTGTAGTTGAAATAAGTGGACCCCGACTTGGCTGGAGCTTTGCAGGCCACGTGCTTGCCATCGATGGCTCCAACAGTGTGTGGGAAGTTCCACCTCTGATACCATTGCTCTGCAACTTTCTTCCATCCTTCTTCAGTGGAGGGGTACTGGAGGAGCTCCTCCAGGTATTCTTCGATGATGGCCTGCACCACTTCTCTGACCACAATGCTGATGGTGTTGTGTGGCACCCACCAGCCATACTGCATGCTGCTGTAAGTGGTCCCTGAGGCCAGGTGGCGCAGAGTGAGTGCCACCTTGAGCCCAGGTTCCAGGCTGAGCCGGAAGTTGGTGTTTGCCTTGGTCAACCTGGGTGTCAGGCGCTGCACAACTTCGTCAAACATGGCTGAAGGCATCCTCATGAAGTTCTGGAAAGCCCAAGTGTCTTCATTCCTGAGCTCCACCATCAGCTTGTTGTACAGTCCGTCCTCTGCTCTTCTGGCGAACCATCTTTGGATCCAGACTCTTTTTGGGTGGCTCCTTTTCTTCTCGCAGTAGAGTTCACAGAGCCTGCAGATGGCTTCGCACTGTTGCAGAACGATGGTGGCTGCCAAAAGGACTTTGTTACAATCCACGGTGGACATGACTGGATGCTGTGGAAGAGGAAGAGTCAGATGAAGACTGCAGAGGTCTGCACAGGTGGGCTGCTGGTGTGAAAGTGAGATTCAGACGAGTTGCTCCCCCTTTTTATAGGCAGTATAGGTGTCCCTTTGCATCCTCTAGGCATCCTCTAGGCATCCTCTAGACATCCTTAATATCCGAGATAGGTCCCCTCTGCGAACGTTTTTTCCTCTTTAAACGCTTTGTTTCCATGCTGCATCCATTCTGCATCCGTTCTGCATCTGTTCCACGTCCGTTCTGCTTCCTCCCTGCCTCCGGGCGGATGGAGTTCCGCAGATGCGTAGCGGATGCCTAGCAGATATAGCGGATGCGTAACGGATGCGTAGCGGATGCGTAGCGGATGCAGAATGGACGAACTGGATACATTTTCCACGCAAAAGTTTTGGGCAGCCCAAAACTTTCAGAGCGGATGAACCGTCAATAAATGGATGCTGGACGGATAGAGAGGAAGCAAAACGGAGGCAGTGAGTACATCGTGTTTTCGAACGGATGGCAAGGTTTTTTGTCCGTTTTACATCCTCTTTGCATCCCTTGGTCCAGTGTGACATGGGCTTTACCATTTTTAGCATATTAATTTTCAAGGTTTTCAGCTTCATTATTTTAGTCAACAATCAGAATGTAGTGTTAGAATTATGAATAATAATGTGATTCTCAGTTATTGCTACTGAGTACTGTATGAGTACTGTTTGAAATATCACAAATTAAAGCCACAGAGTTATATTTTTATATATTTCAGCAGCTTACTTAACAACCTAAAAAAATAAAGGCTTTGTATTATTGCCTTTATGAATTTGTAACATTTCAAATCTAAGATTCTTACCAATTGGAAATTCATTCCCATGAAAGTACCATGAGATTTAACTCATTGTAATAATTTGGGTAAATTATGTGAAAAATGTAACAGCATTTAAAAGAGTTGCAGTGTAAAAACTAAATAAAATTAATAAATAAACTATTAAAATCTGAGTGAAACCAAAACCAGGATTTTGCCCATCCTGAAAGAGAAAACTTTCTAAGCAAATAGCCAATTTATACATGCTGATCTAGTCATTTCATAATAAAGCATGAAATCTTCTTTTGGTGTTTTTTATTGTTATGATTTGTTGCACAGTCAGCCAGATGTTCAGACTGGATTTGGCATTTTTATCTAACTAGTTCTTCCTATATCCTGGACTTGAGACAGGCAAATGTGGATATTTGATGAGGATAAAGGTATCATTGCAGGATATAAGCTGCCTTTTACAATTGACTGTTTATAGTTTTAATTGATGGTAGTTTTGACAATGTTGATGCTGTTCAAGTGATAGTCAAGTGGTTTTGGAATTTCAGCCAAGGCACCTACCACCTCACGATCAGCTGTTTCAGGCTGCAGGGATTGCCATCACCTATTGCCATCTCCACATGTCCCATTTTCAGCCTCTGCATCCCATTTTTGGCCTTTGCATGCCTCATTTTTGGCCTGTTCCAGGTGGCGGAGATCGAAGGCCAAAAATAGGATGTGGAGGCAAAAAAAGGGACACACAATAGATACTGGCAATCCATACAGCCTGAAATAGCTGATTATCAGGAGGCTGATCCAACTGACAATCAGGAGGCAAATTGCTGGGAGGCAGAGAGAAAGGTACATTTTTTTCTTGTTTTTGTTCCCCAAATCTAGGTATGTCTCTTCAGAGTGTTTTATACTCTGAAAAATACAGTATAATAAAGGTTATTTAAATGTTTCTCCACCATTTCTGCTATTATCACAAGTTATTTCATTTTAACTTATTTTTATTCATATCCATTTCCTTTACTGAAGCTGCATTCTTCTATTTCTTTCAGTTGTCCCTTTGCAGCATCCAGAATTTTGCTAGGTCTTGTCAGATGTAGGTTAGTCACAGATGTAGGTTGGTCACTCATGATTTTTGATTCAACTGAAATTTGACATTCTGCCTCTGGCATGCAATTTGAGCTTTGCATTTGATTTTCTTGGCTATAGTTGTTATTTAATACTTTATTGTTTCTAATATTTCCTTCAACTTCCTTTTTTTTAAACAGGTTTCCTTTGATTTTGTTGTACATCAGCTTTTATCTGTTCCAGCTTGCTTGCATTTGATCTCAGCTTGCTGATCTTATTTTCCAGCCTAATTTTCCTTTATAGAAGAAAGGCAGTAGAAGAAGGGGATGGTAGAGAATGAGGTGGTTGGATGGAGTCTCTGAAGCTGTAGGCATGAGCCTAGAGGAATGTTGTCTATGGGGTCACGATGAGTCATTAATGACTTTGCAACTAACAACAACAATTTTCCTTTATGTGATGTACTGTTTGGCATTTTTCTTCTTGATTTCATATTGAAGATTTTCAGTTATAACCACACCATGCTGTACAGTGGTGGGATTCAAAAAATTTTACTACTGGTTCTGAGGGCATGGCTTGGTGGGTGTGATATGGTTTGATGGGTGTGGCAGGGGAAGGATACTGTAAAATTTCCATTCCCTCCCCACCCCACTGTCCTGCTTTTCAGCTACGTTCTCCTGTGCAGAGCAACAAAAGAAGATCCAGCCAATCAGCTGGGACTTGGGAGTCAGAGAATACATGGAGGTGGAGCTAGTCAGAGGTGGTATTTGCTAGTTCTCCAAATTACTCAAATTTTCCATTATGGGTTTTGCAGAACTGGTCAGAACTTGTTGAATACCACCTCTGATGCTGTACGTTACTTCTTTCAATAAATTGGTGCTAATATTTGATATTATTATATATTAATATAATATAATATAATAATAATATTAACATCTTTTAATATTTGTTCTAGGGATTTTTTGTAAGAGGTTCAAGTAACTTACTGTTTTTTTCTGTGTAGGTGTGTGTGTGTGTGTGTCTATGTGTGTGTGTGTGTGTGTGTGTGTGTGCATACACACACGCTGTTCTAAATGTTCAGATGTAGAAGAAAAAAATTATAAAACATCCATGGGTAGATTCAAATGCTTGAAAGTACTACAATTTATTTAAAGGAGATATGACAGTTATAGATTAAAATCATATTTTCATAACTATATATGCCTTAATACCAATGATCGTGTTTAGCCTATCTTAGTAAACATATTTTGCATATTTTATGTTTATATCTATTATTATTAAAGTTAGAATATCTCCTTGTTAATGGAGATTTTCTGTAATGTGAAAACTTTATTTATGTATTTCCTTCAATAAAATGGTCAATTTTTATAATTGCAAAAAAATATCATAATCTTTTAACCCTATATTATAATCCTTTAGCCCTATATTACTTGGCAGTTTGCACTCCAGAGACACTTAAATACCTTTAAGGATATAACTTGCTGCTGTAGTAATAGATGTTGGCCTTTTTAAGATTTATGTATGGCCCTCTGGGCTTTATGGTGAACAAAACCAGGATCATTGTTGGTTCTAGACATTTTCATTAGGCAGAAATGTCTTCACTCTCTGTTCCTCTTCCAACACTTTTATCTACAAATGATGGCACCACAGGAAGCTGCTAAATGGCTGAATAGGACAACACTCAAAACAAAATGGGTTTAAGTGGATTCCAGGCAGAAAATAATAACCCCCTGGTGAGTGCCATGGTGTGTGTGTGTGTGTGTGTGTGTGGAAAGTTCCTCCAAAAATTTAGAGAAAAACAGAACAATTATTCTAATATTATTTGTATACTCAAGCTTTATCATATTGTTTCAAATATAGAAAATTAATAGTTTTTACAGTGTAGGAATTCAAAATTAGCTTTTATGATCAATTATAACATTATGGAAGAGAATAGAAAATTGTTTTCAGTATCACTTTTAATAGATGATATTTTGGAAGTATTCTTAACTGAAGGAAATAGAAATTAATAAATAGGGTAGCCATGTATATCCAACTCATCATAAATTCCATCATAAGTCCATTGCAAGAAATGGCAATTCTTACCTAAATTCTGTCATAAGTCCACTGTCAATAAATAAATAAAAAATATATTACAGAAGAATCTTTTACTGATTAGAATTTTTGGATGAAATTCAAATATTTAAATAGAAATGTTCCAGCTTCAATCTTCTGCCATTTTCTGTGTCAAATTTGAGAGCAAAAAATAAAAAAATAAAGCATTCACAGAGTATAAGTATAAGATAATCTTCCTAAAATGAACATAAATTTCCCACTGGTTTCAATGTCACAGAATACCAATGAATAAATATGATTATAATAAAAGGTAGTATTTAACCAACTCTAGTATACCTCAATTAAAGGTGCTGTGGCAAGCCACGTTATAAAATCCACAGAAATCCAGAAACATCTTTCTTTCTTTGTCTATTTCTATATTTATCACCACATACACACCTTCCAATCATTTACCCCAAATAGTAAAAGCCAAAAGAATAGAAATAGAGGACTTACAAGTTTAGGTTCCCCCTTTTCAATAAGATGCCTTCTTTGTTTATTAAAACAAACCTAACTGTATTAAATTACCATTGCTGGCACAAATAAACTTCCAAATTCATTATGGACTTTTCATCTTAGCCCTGGAACCTTTGCAGAACTCATTTGATCCATTTCCAAAGAATGCATAAGTATAACTAGGTAAGCAAGCATGATCTAAAGGCACTGTCATACTGGCCGACAGATGCAAAACGTTTGTAAAAAGGACACAGCGGACAAGAAAAATGTTCCATCCATTGTTATCCGCTCTCAAAAGGGACAAAAATTTGCATAACCAGGGCGGACAACATGGAAGGTAATGGATGGGGGGAGGACGCAGGGTGGATGGAAAGCGGATGCTCCACGGAAGCCTAGTGGATGGAAGCAGATGAGAGCAGATGGCACATCCGCAAGGCTTCCAGGGGACCGCAGAAAACTGGATGCAGAACGGACACAGCGGATGCAGAGTGGACGCCGAGCGGATGAAGCGGATGCACAGCGGATGCCTAGTGGATGAAGCGGATGCAGAGTGGAAGCCTAGCGGATGCCTAGCGGATGCGTAGCGTTCACTGTGCATGTGTGGAGGATGCATTGCATCAGCCCCATGGATATAAAGGGAGGCAGCTCCCAAGCAGGTCATCATTCAGAGGAAAGACCTGCTTCCAGACACATCGACTGCCTAGCCAGCTTGCCCTGCATGCATGCCTGCCTGTCAGCCTTGCTGCCTGTCTTGCTGCCAGCCTTCCTACCAGCCTGCCTTCCAGCCTCCCTAGCAGCCTTGCTGTCTGCCTGCCTGCAAGCCTTGCTGCCAGCCTGCCTGCCAGCCTTGCTGCCAGCCTGCCTGCCAGCCTCCCTAACAGCCTTGCTGTCTGCCTGCCTGCCAGCTTTGCTGCCTGCCTGCCTTGCTGCCTGCCTTCCTGCCAGCCAGCAACCCCACAACCATGGGGAAGAAGAGAAGGCCTCAGCCATCTGCTGCCAGCCCTGGCAAGAGGGACAGGGCCAACCTCCCGCCCCCTGGCCTTCACTCTGCTTCTGCTGGGGCTTCTGTAGCACAGGCTCGCTCTTCTAGGGCTGGGGCTTCTGCTGCTTCTGCTTCTGGAAGAGCTGATGATGCTGCTTATGACGGTGGTGCTTCTGCTCATGCTTACTCTGCTGATGCTGCTTCTGGCGGTGGTGCTTCTGCTGATGCTGCTTCTGGAGGAGCTGCTGATGCTGCTTATGGCGGTGGTGCTTCTTCTGGTGCTTACTCTGCTGAAGCTGCTTCTGGCGGTGGTGCTTCTGCTGGTGCTTACTCTGCTGAAGCTGCTCCTCGTCCTGCTGGTCCTGCTCATCCTGCTGGTCCTGCTCATCCTGCTGGTCCTGCTTGTGCTCCTGGTCTTGCTCGTCCTGCTAGTCCTGCTGGTGCTCCTGGTCCTGCTGGTGCTGCTGGCGCTGTTGGTGCTTACTCTGCTGCTGCTGATCCTGGTCCTGCTGGTGCTGCTACTGTTGATCCTGGTGCTGCTGGTGCTGCTGCTGGTGCTGCTGCTGGTGGTGGTGTGGAGGAGCAGCCCCTACAACCTGGAAGCCCCTCTGATGAGGGGCCATGTGGTCCTGCCAAAGGGAGGAAGAGGCATATGTGAGAATGGGAGAGGAGGCAATACTCCATCGAGGAGGAACATGAGGATGAGGTGCTGGAGTGGCTGAGAGAGAATGAGTATCTATGGTGGAAGGGACACAGGCTCTACAAGGACACCAAAAGGAATCAGACTGCTTGGAGAGAGAAGGCAGAGAGCCTGGGCTACACTTTGGAGGTGCTCCTCGGCTGGTGGTAGCACATGCACACCTGGTACAGGAAGCTGAACCTCAAGAAATCTGGCCAGGCCGTGGTCAAGCTGAGGGACAGAGAGACCTACATCATGGCCAAGTGCAGCTTCCTGGAAGGTGAGATCTGCCACCGAGGAGAAGCCCCTCTCACAACTCTCTCTCTCAGGCAGCCTGCTGAGAGCCGGTCCTCTTCTGGCCAAGAGTCAGCTCCTGTCTCCAGGCAGGTATCTGTGGAGCGTGCCAGGACGGAGAACCCATGGACAGCTGTTCTAACCATGGCGGAGCACATGGACAACTCCCTGGAACAGTTGGAGAAAGGAGACGGCACTTCCACCACAGTCCTACCCGCATCCACCTCCAGCTCCACCTCCACAGAAAGGCAGAGAGCCAGACAGGAGGGGCAGAGACACACTGTCCTGCTGGAGATAAGATACACCATCAGGAGCAACATAGATATCCTTTCTCAGCTGGTCCACACCGACTCCTCATCCTCCAACCACAAACCCTTCCTCACCTATGTCAACCAGACCCTCACGGACATAGTGGAACCCCAGTACCAAGTGGTGAAGGACAGGATCACCGATCTGCTTCACAACCCTCCAGATCCTGATGAACCTGCTCCCACCCAGTCCAGGTCTGCTCCTCCACCCCAGGTGATGTCCCTCCCATTCCAAGGCTTTCCACAGGCCCTCACCTACCAGGGCTACGGATACCAGGAGGTCCAGCAGCACAGGCAGCAGTCCTTCCCAGTCCAGGCACAGACTCATCAGACGTCACCATTGCCACCGGTTCCACTGATGCCACTGATGCCACCCATGCCACTGATGCCACAGATGCCACCGATGCCACCGATGCCATACACATCACCAATGCCACCCACGCCAGTCCTCACACAGCTGCAGACCAGACAGCTCCATTACACTGTTCCTTCCTCCACCCCACAGCCAAGCCCGGCCTCAGTACATCTGTCGTTGGTACTGGGGCTGACACCCCATGGCATGGAGGAAGGAGCTCTCAACATCACGGGGCTGAGCCAGTTGTCTGAGAGCTTCCTCAGCACACCGTCCCCTGTTGTCCTCTCGGGGCCAGGCACCCCAGTGGCGCTTCAGACCAGCACTCCAGCAGCACCCACCTCCACAACACCTGGACCCTTCACCCCTGAGACTGGGCACAGTTCTGAGTGACAGAGAAGAGTGCCAGAGACTGGGTGATTACCTGTTGACTTTATTTGGACACTTGACTTGGGTCATTTTTCTTTTACAGCTTGTTATTAATAAAGATTATCTTTGCTTCACACACTTGCTTCATTTATTTTTGTAAATAAAGTCTTGGTGGAAACTTTTAGAAATGGTTTAAGCCTTTGCATCCTTGTGGGATGGGTAAGGATAGCAGTGGTGTGGGCAGGGAAACCTTTGGGATGGGTAATTGCTGTGGGATGGGCAGGGATACCTGTTGATTGAGATATCTGTGGGATGGGTTAAGATAGCTGTGGGATCGGCAGGGATACCTTTGTGATGGGTTAGGATAGCTGTGGGATGGATTGAGATAGCTGTGGGATAGATAAACCTCCAGTGCAAGCATAGTGGGGCTGTATGGTCCATCCTCCTAGGTGCCACACCTGTGGCCCTTCATTATCAATACTAATGTAATCATTGATCCACACATGTCAACATAAACACAACTCTTTATTAAATGCCCTGTTCATTGTAGGCCCACCCAACATACATGGCCCAATCTCATCCGTGTGATGAGACAGGCTGAAGGAAGCACCCATTAATCATCTATCATCCTGTCTTGCCACTTCACTGCTCCAGCTGGGGAATTGCACCAGTGTTTCAGGAGGTTGTGCTGTTTCTTCCCTTCACGTGAGGCTCTGTAGGGGCCTTGCACATCCTCAGTGTCTATCAGATTTCGCCCTTGCCTCCATTCCCCAGGCTCCATTGCCTTGCTGGAGGTCCACGAGCCTGTTCTGCAAGACTGGGTAGCAGGTGCGCATGAGATTGTGCAGGATGCAGCAAGGTTCCACAATCCTCCTCATGGTCTCTGGGCGATGCTGCATGGTGGTGAGAAGTACCTGGAACCTGTTGGCCAGGATTCCAAAGGCGTTCTCCACCATCCGCCTTGCCCTGGACAGCCTGTAGTTGAAGATCCTCTCTTCACAGGTGAGGAGTCTGGAAGTGTAGGGCTTCATGAGGTAGGTTCTGAGGGAGAAGGCGTCATCCCCCACAATGAAGTAGGGCACATCTTGCGTGTCGTTGGGCAGGGGTTCTGGATCTGGGAAGCCCACGATGAGGTTGCGTTCCAGCCCCTCCTTGAGGTTACTGGTGTTGTATACCTGGGCATCTGAAGCTAAGCCGTTGCCTGAAGCATCGATGTACATGAACTTGGAGTCAGCATCAACCATGGCGAAGAGGATGATGCTGAAGAAGCCCTTGGAGTTGAAATAAGTGGACCCCGACTTGGCTGGAGCTTTGCAGGCCACGTGCTTCCCATCTATGGCTCCAACGGAGTCAGGGAAGTTCCACTTCTGATACCACTGCTCTGCAACTTTCTTCCATCCTTCTTCAGTTGAGGGGCACTGGAGGAGCTCCTCCATGTATTCTTCGATGATGGCCTGCACCACTTCTCTGACCACAATGCTGATGGTGTTGTGTGGCACCCTCCAGCTGTACTGCATGCTCCTGTAGGTGGTCCCTGAGGCCAGGTGGCTCAGAGTCAGTGCCACCTTGAGCCCAGGTTCCAGGCTGGGCCAGAAGTTGGTGTTTGCCTTGGTCAACCTGGGTGTCAGCCGCTCCACAACTTCATCAAACATGGCTGGAGGCATCCTCATGAAGTTCTGGAATTCACAAGGGTCTTTGTTCCTCAGCTCCACCATCAGCTTGTTGTACAGTCCGTACTCTGCTCTTCTCCTGATCCATCTTCGGACCCAGATGCTTCTTGGCCACCTCCTTTTCTTCCCATAGTAGAATTGAAAGTGCCTGTAGATAGCTTCGCACTGTTGCAGAACGATGGTGGCTACCAAAAGGAGTGTGTTACGATCCATGGTGGAGATGACTGGATGTTGTGGAAGAGCAAGAGGCAGATGAAGGCTGCAGAGGTCTGCACAGCAGGGCTGCTGGTCTGAAAGTGAGATCCAGGTGAGTTGCTCCCCCTTTTTATAGGCAATATTGGTTTTCCCTTATGTGTCCTTTTTCATCCTGTAGGCATCCTCTAGACATTCTTAAGATCTGAGATAGGTCCCCTCTGCCAACGTTTTTTCTGTTTAAAATGCTTTCTTTGCGAGCTGCATCCGCTTTCATCCTTTCTCCGTCCATGCTACTAATGCTGCGCGTCCATTCCATGTCCATTCCGCTTCCTCCCTGTGTCCGCTTTCTGCTGGAGCAGATTTGAGTTGCGTGGATGTGCAGCGGATGCCTAGAGGATGGAGCTGACGCGTAACGGATGACGATGGTTGCAGAACGGATTTTCCCTGTATGCGTTGCAGATGCAGAACGGATGCGTTGGATACATTTTCCACTCAGAAAGTTTTGAGCAGCTCAAAACTTTTTGAGCGGATGGAACCTCAGTCGATGGATGCTGGACGGATAGAGAGGAAGAAAAACGGATGCAGTGAGTACAAAACGGAAGCATCGCGTTAACCAAAGGATGGCAAGTGTTTTTCTCCGCTTTACATCCTCTTTCCATCTGTTGGTGCAGTGTGACATGGGCTTAACTAGTGAGTGGATCACATACTTAGTGACTTAGTGGAAGAGGAGCAAGTAATATAAACATGTGTTCATATTTCAATCGTCAATTTTGAAGAAGTTCATTTAACTTTTGATCAGGTAAATTAATGTTCAGATTGTTTCTGTCTGGTTGCATTTTATTTGGGTTAGAACCCATGCAAGATTTAGGGACACCCTGATTAAAAAAACATTCATGTTCTGACTGATTCAGTGTTGACAGAAATAGAGATGATAGAACTATATTCGCACAACATATAACCACACCCATAGACAAATTCCTGCTTTGTTAATTTCTTTGATAATTAATTTTACCTGGGGAAGACAATGATTAAAATGGATTTTTTAAAAAGACAAGCAATCTTTTCTATGTATATGTGCATATATTCAGAGACAGAAGTTTTTCAAACAATATGATGAAATCTACCATTCAAATTTGCAAGCTTTTCATCCTTTATTTAAAAAGCCTTCCAACTATTTTTAATACACCTTTGAATGCCTCAATTTATTTTGGATTCAATTGAATGCCTCAATTTTGTAACATGTTTGGTTTTCCATCCGGAAAGAAGTGCATGAGACCGGGTTCCAACAATAAACTATTTTATTAAACTCGCTAAGCAATAGTAACGGGACAACAACCCAAGGCGTGGCAGTCCTTTTTATAGCAGCTTGCCCACGGCTTGTGGCCAATGACACTGCTTTAACTGTTCCCGCCGTTTGGCGGGTTAACCGGATTGGTTCTCTGACAGCCAATCCGTGAATGGCCTTTTCGGCCAATCAGAATAGGGAACTTGGAGTCTAACAAGTTCCATACAGAACACCCCTCCCCCCTTGGTTTAGTCCAATGTGCATCACCTAGTCATGCAAGCAGATGGGGCTTTTTTGAGTAATGGTTGACCTGCGCAACTCAGTCTTGGCATGGTCTTCGAGCGGTTCGGATGGGATCGCTGTCTCTCTGGTCCTTCTCCATGGAACCTCCTGGAAGGGTGCGTCAGCCTTGCCACTCCTGCCTGAGTCTCTCAGGCCGGTTGAGATGGCTCAGCCGTTCCATCCTAGTTTGACTGGATTGGTTGAGCTGGCCTGGCTGTTTCCTTCCAGGAAGGCCTCGCTTTGTTCTCCTGCTCCCGGACTTCTCATTTGGGGTTCATCTAACCATGAGTGCTCTTTTTGATTTGTTAGATAGTCTTTGTATAGTGTTTGTTGTCTTCTTATGGGAGGTTCATCTCTCCCTTTTTTATTATTTTGTATTTCCCCCCCTCCTCGGTTGTTTTTTGGTCGATATTTATTTTTTTGGGTTCTGTGGTGTTTTTTCATTCGAGATTGCGAGAACCAAGCTGGTCTATGTGCCGTTTCTATTCTCTACCGTCACCTAGGAGTAGTCGGTATAACCACCCTGTCACCTCATAAAATGCAACCTTTTTCTATAGACATTTCAGTCTGTCAGGTGCGAAATGGCTTAAAAGTCTCAGATTTGTTCTACTCCGGCTAGCCCTTACCTATCCAATTCAATATGCGCGCTGTCAAAGGGTCTTTTGCAGTGGCTCTCGCGATGTCTGCTGCGGTTAGCGGCAGGTCTGGGCAGGTCTCTAGTTGTAGTGTGGAGATGGTTGGAGCTGGGTCTCCTTCTGTGATGGGCAACGGGGAATGGCTCAGGGCGTCGGCATGTGTGATGGCTTTTCCAGGGCGATGAATCAGTATGTAGGAGTAGGCAGCGAGGAATTCAGATCACCTCATCATTCTAGGTGACAGAATGTTCGGGGTTGGCTTGTTGCCTGCTAGGATTCCTAAAAGGGGCTTCTGATCAGTGATGATTGAAAAAGTTTTTCCGTAAAGGTACTCATGGAATCTTTTGACTCTGGTGATGATTGCGAGGGCTTCTCTGTCGAGTTGGCTGTAATTGCGTTCTGACTTGGAAAGCGTCTTTGAATAAAAAGCAACTGGTACCTCTCTGCCATCTGGTACCTTGTGGCTCAGGATGGCACTGATCCCAAAAGGCGATGCATCACAGGTGACTATCAAGGGCAGGGTATTGCTATACTGGATTAAAACGGTGTTAGACATCAATAGGTCTTTGATACCCTGAAATGCTGCTTGTTCCCAGTGGCCCCATGTCCAAGTACTTTTTTTTAATCTAGCAGCCGATGTAGAGGTTCTACTATGGTTGCCTTATGGGGCAGGAACACATTGTAAAAATTTATGAGACCTAGGAATGCTTGAAGGTCAGTTTTGTTCCTAGGTCTAGGAGCGTCTTTGATTGCCTTTATTTTTTTTGGGGGTGGTGGTGGTGTGTATTCCTTGTTCATTGATTAAATAGCCCAAAAACTCGACCTGGTTGGTGGCTAGATCACATTTCTCTTGTTTTACTTTGATGCCTGCATCTCTAAATGTTGTTAAAACTGCTCTTAATCTGTTCTCCAGTTGGTTGGCATTTTTTGCTGAGACCAGAACATTGTTAAAGGGATGACGCCCTTGATTCCATTTAACAGGTGTTCCATGAGGCTTTGGAACATGCCTGAGGCAACGCTAATTCTGAACTGGAGACAGTTACACTTGAATGCCCTTCTATGTGTCACAATAGTCTGTGCCTCTGCAGTAATAGGGTCAATGGATAGTTGTTGATACGCCTGTGCGAGATCAAGCTTCGCAAAAATTCTACCTCCCCCTAGTGAGTGCAGTAAATGTTGCACTACTGGTACTGGGTATGCGCTTTGTTGGAGCGCATGGTTCAGGGTTGCCTTATAGTCTCCACAGATGCACACTGACCCATCTGGTTTCACAGGAGTAACTGTCGGTGTTTCCCACTTGGCATGGTCGATTGGCTCTAAAACCCCTTGAGCTATTACTTTGTTCAGTTGTTCATCAATTTTTGGTTTTAAAGCAAATGGGACGCATCTGGCCTTTAAATGGATAGGGGCTATTTTTGGGTCTAGGCTAAATGAAATTGGGGTCCCCTTTTACTTGCCTAGGGTCCTGTTGAAAACATCTTGGAATTCTTGTAGCAGGCTCTCCTTCCAGTTGGCTGTGGCAATGCGGTTGATCCCGGTCATCCCGATTCCCAGGGGCGTGAACCATTCGATTCCTAGCAGACTGGGGCGATCATGGTCGATGATGGTCAGAGGCAAGATTTTGTCATTGTTCTTGAATTCGACGAGGAAATGTCCTAGGCCTACTACTGGGATTCGATTTCCCTGGTAGTCTTTTAAAATCAGTCTTTGTTTCTGTAATTATTTTTGTTTAATGTCTGGTATCAGGCACTGGATGGTATTCCAGGATACCATAGATAGGAAAGACCCTGAGTCAACTTCCATCTCACAGGGCTTCCCTTCGATGCTCACCTCTATCCGACCTTCTTTCCATTTTCTGCCCTGGCATTTCTGATGGTGACTGTCTGATGTGTTTCCTCTCTGTCACTGGTTCTTTTGCTTCGGTTCCATCTGCTTCTGGATTGTCTTTCTTCATGTCTGGAAGGGGGGTGCTGCCACATCTTTTTGGACTATAGCTCTTTTTGTTGCAGCAGACCCTTTCGATGTGCCCCCGTTTGTTACAAACCCTGAAGATTACGTTAAGGAACCGGCATTCATCTCACGGGTGGTTGCCCCCGCATCCCACACATTTAAACTCCTGCCGGTTTCTCCACTTTTCGTGCCATTTCTTATCTGATTGAAGTCTATGGACATCTTCATTTTCATCCTCGATATTGCTCTGGGATTCGAGATCTTCGTAGTGGGCTGTCGCTATGGGCTGTTTCTTTCCTCCCTCTGCCTTCTCTCTGGCTTGGTTTGGCAGATCTGGGATCACATTCATTTGGTGCATGGTGGCTGCTGACTTCTTTGCTCCTTCGGTGGTGGTTGCCTCTACAATGGCCTCGGCCATGGTTATGTTTGGTCTATTCAGGAGCTTGCTCTGAAGGGTAGTGTCCTTCAAACTGAGGACCGCGCATTCCCTCATGGCCTCGTCCATGTTCTGGAACTCGCAGGCACCTCCAATGTGTCTCAGGGCTGCTACAAAATCTCTGACAGTTTCATCCTCCTTCTGGTCCCTCTTGTAGAACTTGTGTCTTTTTATTAAGTTGGAGACCACAGGTGCATAGTGTGCTTGGAGCATTCTGTTCAGCTCGGGCCAAGTCATCTGTTTGACATCTCTGGGTTTAGCTAGCGCCTTTGCCATTTTAAAGACAGTTGGTCCGCAGTGTGTAAGGAAGACAGCCCTCTTCCTCTGGTCAGAGATTTCCTGCAGTTCGTTGCTTTCCAAAAACATAAGAAAGCGATCGATATACGACTCCCAATCCTCCTCATCAGGATTGAATGGTGTGGGCAGCGCGTTGTTACCAGCCATCTCTCTCGCTCGGTTCAGATCGCCACGTGCTTCGGTCTTACTCTTCTACGACGATCCCACCTTCGTTGCCAGTATTCCATCTGGAAAGAAGTGTGTGAGATCAGGTTCCAACAATAAACTCGCTAAGCAATAGTAATGGAACAACAACCCGCTAAACTCGCTAAGCAATAGTAATGGAACAACAACCCAATCCGCGTCAGTCCTTTTTATAGCGGCTTGCCCGCGGCTTGTAGCCAATGACACCACTTTAACTGTTCCCATCATTTGGCGGGTTAACCGGATTGGTTCTCTAACAGCCAATCCACGAATGGCCTTTTCGACCAATCAGAATAGGGTACTTGGAACCTATCAAGTTCTATACAGAACATTTGGTATGATGGGAAGCAAACAAATTTAATAAAGAAAGAAAGAAAATAATGGATAAATTATAGAGTAGAGTAACATATAGTAACATTGATTGGGGAGACTGTTTTCCATGCTAAATGAGAAAACACCTAGATACTGTGATAACAGGCATTAAAACTCTTTAAAACTCTTAAAACAAGATGAAGTTAGAGTAGCTAACCATGATTACATTTTTGGTCAATATATACATTTCTCATGAAATTTTTGTGCCGACATAAGACAATTTCATGAACAATATTTACTCTAGAGGGAAAAAATGAAATGGAGTATAGCTATCCTGTATCCATTCCACTAATCACTAGGCAAAATAATCATATTTATATCCTTAAGTTCTATTATTTTATTAACATAGAAATTCAGTCAGCATTTATATCTCTGTGATCAGAGACAATGAAAATCAGAGTGTGTGTATGATACAACTCACATTGAGCAATGCTTATTTTATTTTATTTTATTTTATTTTATTTTAACTTTTCATTTAAATTTGTGATTAGCAACTTGTTATTATTTGTTATGTTTAACTTAACAAATACAAGCACATACAAGTACACATTCCTGAAATGAAACTGAAAATAATTTTCAAAATGAGGACAATTTTTTTTCACAATGATTAAGTGACCTGAGAAGAACTCAAGAGAATTGTGCTTGTGTTGACATAGTAGATATAAAATAAATTTATAAAGTTTGATATCAAAGGTGGCTAAAAATTAATTCCAAGATGCAAAGGCCTGAATATGAAATATGGCACAATTTATGATTCATGCCAAAGAAAACTTTGAATTCCATTTGTCAAAAAGAGCCTCACTGGAGTCCTATGCCACATAACAAACATCTCTGGAAAGAAACTGAAAAATAAGTTTGTAATAAGGAAAAATGGGAATGTTATATGTGCAGTTTCAAGTTAATAATAGTAAAAATATATAACTAAAATATTTTATGGACTAAATGTTATGAAATATAGAGATATCATTTGTTAAAATGTAATTATTATCCTTCCTTCCTTCCCATTTCTATTTTTTTTTCTATTCAATTATGTATTTTTTTCATATATTTGGTATTGTGTGTGTGTTCTACAAACCATTGTCAGCACACTGAGCTTTTAAGGGACTTAAAACACACCTATCATGTTCCGTCCGGAAAAACGCGAGGTAGACCGGGTTCCAACAAACAAAGTCTTTATTCAAGTAAGCAACAGTAACGGAACGGTTTGGGTGAAGCCGCGGCAGCCTTTTTATACAGGCTTGCCTGCTGGCTTGTAGCCAATGGCATCTATTTAACTTTGCCCCTTTCAGTGGCTCTTTTGGATTGGTTCCTAATGAACCAATCCAATGCTTAGTCTTTTAGCCAATCAGATTGCATAGTTTGGAGTATACCATTTTATACAGAACATATCAGAATTTATTATAGGATAAGAGGAAAGTGGAGCAGATTCTGTAAGTTATTATAAACCAAACAGCTGCAGCTTTTATAAACCTACATTTCTGCAGTTATTATAAACCTACATTTCTGCAGATGCAGAAATGTAGCTCAGAAACACAACTAAAAAGAGCTGTTTACAAGATAAAGACACAGGTCATCTAAGCAGGCCTTAGAATAGAATAGAATGTATTTACTCTCAAGAGGGATAATCAAATAGAAAGACAAGCAACTTTGACTATGATGGCAAGAAAAGTTAAGACAATCACAAAAGTGAATGAAGCTGTTACCAAGATCCCTAAGGAGTAAATTATTATTCTAATCAATGATGTACTAACTACAAATATTTCTCTCTCATCTTCTGTCTCTTTTCTCCTCTTTCTCTTATACATAGAATACAGTTACACTTACTTTCTTAAGCTTATCATATGCTGCCTGGCATTGATCCAGAGGACCATGAAAATTATCTAATAATCCTTTCCTTTCTTCTATAGCTCTCATAAAGCTAGGGAAGACCAATTTTCAGTCTTAGTGCCATAGCATGATCCATTTATTTAATTTATAAGGTAAGAGCTTTCTAAAAATGGTTCAATTTTTTCCCCTTTCAATATCCAAATCCAAATAAATGACTGTAAATGTCACTTTTTAGGTGGAGAAAAAATCAGAAGATGCAAATAGATGTATGCAGACTCATGAATTGTTACTGAAAAATATCTGTTCCTTTGCCAGCTCATGGAAAAGGTTGTAGAAAAAATTATGAAAGGCTGTGGTCTTATATTTTAGGACATAAATTGGTAAATAATTCAGTTACTAATTCTACTTAATTCACTTGTTAAGGTGATTCTCTGATTCATTTCAAAGAAAAGGATTGGAAAAGGACTGCAAGTGACCTTTCTTCTTGCAGCATATTATGTACATGCTATTCAAATCCTCCTTAGAATACCACCATTTACCAATTTACCTATAGTGAATTGGTGGAGGGAACCATATTGGAACTTCTTCTCTTTCTTTGCTAGGGCCTCTGGTCCAGCTATCCATGGAAGGTACACATCATTCTGTTTCAGTCTTGGGTCCTCTACCAGAAGCCTGGAAATTTGAGGGTTCTGGAAGTATCTTAGCTATTTCTAGCACTGCAATCTTCTGGACAAAGGGCTATGATGTTGTTCCTGGGATCTGTTGGAATTATTATGTCAGCTTAGGAGTCAGAGTCCCAGTACTTCTATCAGCCACCAGGACCACTTTGGCCTTAAATTTTCACATTCTTTCCATTATCTCCTTCAGGTCCTGATACTTATGCAGCTTCTTATACTCAATCTTTCTGGTGTTGCTGTCACTTAGCACTGCTACATCTATCATTATGGCTGTGCTTTAGTCCTTGTCCACTACCATTATTTTTACACAGGGACACCACACACACACACACATACACACACACACAATACCTTTGTGCTTTGTGATCAGGCTTAGTTTTGGGGGAGGAAAATAAAGGAAAAAATATTCCTCTGCCTACAAGCATCCATTGTTATTCATCCAGTTAGTGTCCTGTCAGTGTGTGAGAGAGTTGAGGCCTGCTTGGAAATTGAAGCAGTATTTGCTGTGTGAGCAAGAAAAAGACAGCAAGGAATCAGGGCGTGGCTTAGCTCAACCGTTCTGTGCTAAAGCTGGTTGCTGCTGTGAAACTAAAACAGAAATGGAACCTGTTCTGTCTGGAAAAACGCGAGGTAGACCGGGTTCCAACAGTAAAAGTCTTTATTTTTAACAATTATTTGAAACGGAACAGTTTGGCTCTAGCCGCGGCAGCCTTTATATACGGCTTGCTTGCCAGCTTGTAGCCAATGATGGTTGCTTGACTTTGCCGCCTTTTGGCAGCTCTTTTGGATTGGTTCCTAGTGAACCAATCCCATGCCGGCTTTTCTGGCCAATCATATTAGAGGATTTGGAGTAAACCATTTTATACAGAACAGAACCTCCACTCTTCTGCTGCGGTTTTGCATTTGAAACAGATTTCTTTTCAGGTGAGGAGGAGGAGTAGAACTCTTTACCATCAGAGCATAATAATATAGGAAATACTGATGCTCTGATAGTCATTTTGAAAATGACTTTGTGATGATTTTGTGATGATGCATGAGTAGTATTTCTCTCTCTCTCTCTCTCTCTCTCACTCACACACACACACATAGTAGATTAATGTATATAATCTACAATCTTTATATGTTCAAGAAGATATAAGTACAAAATAAATTAATGATTATAACTAGTAAGTGTTAAAACTTAGCATTTGTTTTAAATTGACATATTAAGACATTACCTGTTTATGTAATCTGCTAGACTGCTAGACCTCATATAAGAAAAATATCTTCTTGTTTGAATAGGCATGTATAAAAATGAAATAGTTGTGAATATTAGGTTAAACAGTAGTATGCAAAGAAGAAACTCCCAGTGGCTGAGTTGCACTCATGCTTTTGTGAAAACTTTGAAGGTTGTAGAACACAATTATTCCTGTTTGTTGGATAGAGATTATGTTGTTTGCTAGAGGGAGAATTCTTCTAACAATTATTATTTCAGCAGGTCAAATACCTGTGCCAAAAAAAAAAAAAAGCTCATATGAGCAACAGGGAAACAAGTGGAACTCAAAATCAAAGCGCAGAGAGGAAAGTGGCTCAGATAGTTCATTATTTTCACAAGAATATTAGAGGGAGATAGAAGTAAAGCACATTTAGATTTTCAATATTCCATTGCAATAATCAATCTTAATAAAAGTAGTTTTAGATTTCCCTGGACTCTGTTTCTTGCTCTGATCTGCCCTGTGAGACTGACAGTTATAAATCTTATAAACTCATTTTTTTTACACCACCATTAATCTTTTCAGAGTGGTATAATATAGTAAGTAAATAACTAAATCTTATTGCATTCTAATTTGTATCAGATTATAGGATGCTGTGAAAGTATATATCTTAACCTTATCTTACATTTGTCTTGGTATCCCATGATATTTTGATTAGCATGTCACTTAAGTATATGATAAACAGCATCAGAGCTACCTAAATGTTTAGATGATCTGAAAATCATATTTAAAATCATGCTAATTAATGTTTCTTATAAAAGTGGAAAAAGATATCATGAAGTGCCACAAGAGTCAATATTTAGTGAAAATCTGAACATGTATCACAGCTGTTGGGAAATTGATTTATCCCCATTTCAAGTATAGCAGATTTTTGTTTTTTCCCTGGAACAATGTCTCTGAATTTAGCAGCCCATAATTGTTTCCTACCTCAGAGACAAAGAGGCTGGGACAGCTGTGTCAAAAGTAATGTTTTTTTTTTCCTCCTGGTGAGGTTTTGCTTGAGAGAAAGGAATGTGCATTCCCAGTCTCAGAAGCCAGCTGTCATTTGTGTGAATACAGGCTGGAATCACAATGGTAACAAATCAATCTTTTTTTTTTTTTTAAATTCAGTTCTATTCCATATGTCTGTATGAACAGATTTTGTTGTGGTGAGCCAGCAACAGTGAGGAGGAGGTTCCTGAAGAGCTTGTGCTAAGTGTGAGTGAGTGCAGGATGATTCATAGAAGAGCAGCATAGGCAACTCTGGAGTAAGAATGCTAATTAATAGCTCCTGCCTCCAGGGAATATAAACCTGGTTTCAAAGGGTTTTTGCTCTGTAGAAGTCAAAAACATTCTAAGAAGCTCTAAGGACCCAGCATTGTGTGTAGAGATACTGGCTTATCTGAATAATTCTGTCAAGGTTTTTCTGGTTGGATTAATTGGCTGCAAGCCAACTTTTATCTACAAAGAAGTTTATTTGTAGATTAAAGCTGTGAAGGTTTGAGTTACTGAGTTTGTCTATGTTTGCTCTCTGGGAACCTGGCTGGGTCAGATCAGATTTATGCTTAAATCACATATGGGAACAGGAGGTAAAACAGTTCTTTTTCTAAACAAATATTCCCCAAAGGGTCTCCATTTTCATTCCTGTTCGATTTTCAAATGGCATGATTATTGATTCTGAATTCCCTCATTTCATTCATAATCACCAATCTGTTTGTGTTACCTAGCAAAATAATTATTTCTTCTGTCTCACATATATTCAGAATAAAAGAAGCAGGAAATCCAATAACATTTCAAACAAATGGTTGTGCAGTCTCTTCTTAAAAATCTCCAATGTTGAGGGACCCACAATTTCTGGAAATAAGTCATTCCACTGATTGATTGCTCTAACTGTCAAGAAATTACTCTTTAGTTCAAAGTTGGTTCTCTCCTTGATCACTTCCATCCATTGCTTCTTGTCCTCCCTTCAAGTGTTTGGAGAATAGTTGATCCCCTCTTCTTTGTGGCAGTTCCTTAGATATTGGAACACTGATTTCATATTACCCAACTCCTTTTTATTAAACTATATATATGCATTTCCTGTAACTGTTCTTTGTATGTTTAAGCATCCAGTTTGATGTTCAGAATCTATCGGTTTGGCCCAGTTCAGGTGAGTCGGTAGTAAAAAATGTGACCGTTCAGCTGAACTGGGAGTAAAAAAACAACTACTGGTTCAGCCAAACTGGTATTTCTTTTTCTTTTTTTCTTCCTGATGAACAGCTGTTCCAATGATCAGCTGTGCCAGGATCCTCTTCACTGTCTTACTGCTTCACCCAGGAGGCTTCCCTGAGGACCAGGAGGCAAAAAGGGGTGCATGAGGAGGGTGCTATACAGCCCCCTTGTGGTCCTTTTTTTCCCTTCCTGGAGGTTTCCCTGAGACCTAGGAGGCCAAAAAAATGGAGTACAGGGGGCGCTGCACAAAAAAAGAACAAAGAAGTCCCACCCATCCAGTCATATGGCCATTCCCACCTAGCTACTGCCACCTAGCCTCATCCACAGAACTGTTGGTAAAAATATTTGTATCCCACCCCTGGTCCAGTTCCCCAATAATCTTTGTTGCTGCACTTTTATCAGAGTCTCAATATTTTTTTTTTCATATTGTGGCAACCAAAACTGGATGCACTATTCAAGTGTAGTCTTACCAAACCATTAGAAAGTGGTACTAATGTGTCACATGATTTTGATTCCATCCCTCAGTTTATGCAGCCTAGGACTGTGATGTTTTTTGGCAGATGCAGCATGCTATTGGCTTATAGAGAAGTGATTATCCACTAGGATCCCAAGATTCCTCTTGAAGTCATTATTATTGTGGCAGATACCACCTATTCTATATATGTGCATTTTGTTTTTCTTGCCTAAATGTAGAATCTTTTCTCACCATCCAATTTAATTTTGTTAGATAGGCATAGTGTTCAAGTCTGTCAAGATCCTTCCTTATCTTGAACCTATCTTCTGGAATGATCGCTATTCCTGCAAACTTGGTGTCCTTTATAAATTTGTTGAGTTCTTCTTCTATCCCCCTTGTTTAAATCATTGAAGAAGATATTGAAGAGTAATGGACCTAAAGGCCATGTCACACTGCCCAACGGATGCAAAAAGGACACAACGGACGAGCAAAATGTTCCATCCGTTGTTATCCGCTCTCAAAAGGGGCAAAAATTTGCATAAGCAGAGCGGATAACACGGAAAGGAAGTGACGTGGGGAGGACGCAGAGCAGATGTATAGAGGATGCAGAGCGGATGTATAGAGGATGCGTAGAGGATGCAGAGCGGATGCATAGAGGATGCAGAGCGGATGCAGAGCGGATGCAGAGTGGATGAGCTGCACCCGCTTTCATCCTTTCTCCATCCGTGCTACTAACGCTGCGCGTCCGTTCTGCTTCCTCCCTGCATCCATTTACCACTGGAACGGATTTGAGTTGTGCGGATGCACAGCGGATGCCTAGCAGATATAGCAGATGCATAATGGATGCAGAACGGATGTCCCCCGTATGCCTAGAGGATGCAGAATGGATGCATTGGATACATTTTCCGCTCAAAAGTTTTGGGCAGCTCAAAACTTTCTGAGCGGATGAAACGTCAATAAACGGATCCTAGACAGATAGAGAGGAAGCAAAACAGAGGCAGTGAGTACATCGCGTTAACCAATGGATGGCAACCTTTTTTGTCTGTTTTACATCCTCTTTGCGTTGGTGCAGTGTGACATGGGCTTAAGACAGAGCCTTGGAGTATCCCATTGCATACTTCCCATCATGTAGATGCAGTTCCTTAGACTACACAATGAGTATGGGTAGTCAGCCAGTCACAAATCCTTTGGTGGTAATGCTGTCTATCACACTTTTTTTTAATCTTATCAAGTAGTGGGCTGTGGTTTACTATATCAAATGCCTGACTGAACTCCAAGTAAATTATATTCACAATTTCTTTGATCCACTAATTTAATGTGACCATTTCTTTGGTCCACTAACTGTCCAGACCAACAATCTGGTGAGATTCCTGTACAGTGTTGTTCATCAATGAATAAACCTCTTTGACCATTTCTTGGAACTGTTCTGGGTGTTTGTGCCTGACAGGTATTCTGGAAGACATTTCATTTGAAATAATTATTTATGCATGAAAACTTTCAAAAGCTAAACTTCATTCAAGGATTTTTTCTATTTTTGGATTTATTTTTTGCTGCTATGTAATATTAAATAATAAAGGCTTATTTCTCTAAATAAGACTAAATAAACTTTCCTAACCAGGATCTACAGTATATTTTCCATTTCTAAAAAAAATAATATAAGTGCATCTAAAAAATTACATAGGTTTATCATGTTGTGGCCCATTATGATTCATTTTGCACATGAAGGTCACTACTGGCATGCTGTCATTAGTCTTGCTCACCATGTCCTAATCTCATAAAAAGAGGAAGGATATTCTGTTTAAAAACAGTTTATAGTAATTATCAGGTGATAAAGGTCTTTCTCCTTAAGATGCAAATGAAACCGTGATTAAAAAAAATGAGAATAAAAGATTTTGACCGTGAATAACAATTTCTCTTTTTTCAAAAGACAGAAATGTATCTTTCTCTTCCTTAGTTCAGTGGGTTCAGCCTTCTAGGATTCTTGACACAGCCCTTCACTTACAGCTTAATGTAGCAGATAGGGATGCATATCTGTGGTTTATCATTTTTAATTAAAATATAACATGACTTGCTTGAAATTGTGCTCATAAATTATTTAGCTGAGAACTTCAAATAAGGGACAGCCCTACAAGCAGAACAACTGAATTATAAGCTAAAACCTGTCAAGAAATAAGCGGGTAACAGACCTTTATATAAAGATTCTGGAACCTCTACAAAAATACATAATGAGAACTGCCAACAAAAAGAGAAGTTACATAGCAAGTTGAAATTAACATTCTGCTAATGGGGTGAGGAGTATGTTGTGTTTGGAGAAAAAGATTCAGAATTATTTTCTTGTTCTTTCATTTTTCAATATTCTTTAAAGAAGTTAAAAGGAATAAAATCTGATCATTAAGTTATTCTAATTCATAGGTAAACAAGATTAAACAAGAAACATCAAGCCACTTCTAGCAAGTTAGGAATGTCTCATATACACAGGTGCTATTTTGTAGGTTACTGTGTGAAGTTTGTTTGTTTGTTTGTTTCTGACAATTTAGGTAGTTTATCTCATTTGTATATGAGTCTAGGCAGTGTACACATTTAAAAGAAAAGAAAAGTCAATCAATATAGTTTATCAATTAACACAAATAAAAACAATTAAAACTATAATAACAAAAATAGGGCAATCATATTATGGGTTTTATATTTCCATAGAATCCTCAAGCAAAACCAAGTTTTGAGGGCTTTCAGAAAACCAGCATGGTTGATGCCAACCTCACCAGCAGTAATGATATACCAGAAAGCAGGTCAACACAAGAAAATGCTATCCTTTTGGGCCTGTCAAACAAATTTTTTGACTAATAAAGTTTTCAGCATGCCCTTCCTGACAGATCTAGTGGGATAGGTAGATGTAAATGGGGTGAGGCAGTCCTTCAGATAATCTGCCTCATGCCATGGAAGGCTTTAAAGGTCATCAACTGTAGTGTGCTTGGGCCTGGAAGCAAACTGGCATTCAATGCAACTTTCCAGCAATCACCTAAAACTTGTTTGTTGTTCCCCATCCACTTATACTGTTCAGATATCATGAAAGAACCCCAATTGTCCCCTCAGGGACAAAAATATATTGCTGGATATTAGTAGTATACTGATGGTACTTTACCCAGTGCGAGATTCTAGTGTTTGATTGAATTATTTCTGGTATTTCTTCTGTTCACCTTCTCTGCCTGAGTTCAGACTGAATAGATGTGTATTTTGGGCCACTCACTTCTGGAAGCATTTTCTCCTTAGTCATACATGGGATCACATTTCCTCAAAAAGTACTGATACACAATCAGGCTCTCTTTTGATTCTTCCAATGGGTGGGAAAGCATTTGCACAAATTCATCTTTTACATCCATTGTGTCCCTCTCTCCCTTCCTTCCTTCTTTCTTTCTTGTTAACGTATCATATGTTTACATTTATGGTTATTTGGATTTCACTTTTTTAACTATTACCTTTCCTGTGACTCAGTGATTAATGTATCTCTATGTTGTTTTGTTTTACTTTGTGGTGTAAAATTGTAAATAGAATAATTATGCTGTATAATTGAGTTGTAATTATACTTTATTTCCTATCTAACATTCATGCAGTATTTTCACAGCTTTGTATTCTATTTTGATTCCAATTTATAAATATAAGTTTATGTAGTTATTCCTTCAGGTAATAATTTAGAATTTTTATAGTTGCCCATCTCACATCTTTGACTCTGGGAAGTTTATACAATTAAAAACAAAAAACACTAAGCAGTTACCAATAAATAATTAAAATAAAAACCAAGAAAAAAATTAAAACAGTTTAAAACTTAAATCTGCTAAATAGCACAATTCACATAATACAGCCAGCTCAAATGTTTTATTCCACAATTGCATCCTCAAGCAGAAATAATGTTCCAAAAGGCAGATTTGGGATAGAATTCTGGATAAAAGCTGTGGCAAGCTAGATATCACTTTTGAAGTAGGACATTGTTTGGTGCTGGATGAAGGATCAGGGCTGCTGAAAGTTAAGGAGATATCTTTTGAGGTAGCTCATGTGTATTCTGTAGGCACTTCCTATGAGTGGATCACAAGAATCTTTGTGTATGTATCTGTATGTATGTATGTATGTATGTATGTATGTATGTATGTATGTAAGTATGTATTTGTTTTTTTTATGTATTTGTTATATATGTATGTATATATATATATGTATGTATTTGTATAAGTATATGTGTGTATGTATGTATAATGCTCAGTTCAGCTTCATTTCTTAATCAGTTTAGACTTGCTACTTTATTGACTTGAAAATATTAAAACTCTTGATAATGCAAGCTATACAATATTTATGAGATGAATCACCTTCTCCTTGGAGAAAGAATTTTTAAATAGAGTTTTTGGATTAAATAGCAAAACTGTGCTCAGAGTATTGATTTCTGAAAAGAAATTAATTCAGGGTCCAGATGGATCTGGGACTATAACAAGTTTGTGTTGATTAGAAAAATCATTCCTGTGAAAAGTGGCATTTTTTTTAAAGCAAAAACATAATAATGGACCTTTAAGATAAAGTTTGGTACAAATGGGAACTGGAGAATAGCAATAGCAATAGCACTTAGACTTATATACTGCTTTACTGCCCTCTCAAAGCGGTTTACAGAATTAGCATATTGTCCCCAACAATTTCAATCCTATTTTACCCACTTCAGAAGGATGGAAGGCTGAGTCAAACTTGAGCCTGGTGGGATTCGATCTGTCAAATTGCAGTAGGAGTATCTTGCAGTAGGAGTACTGCACTCTAAACACTGCACCACTGAGGCATAATAATAATAAGTTTGTCTTGAATGGAGCAAAAAAAAATAATTCATAGATATTTTTGATTATTGGTCTTTGAAATAATTTGATTTCATAATGGACAGTATGTTTATGAAGCTACAGAAAAAGAAGAATATATAATGGATAAATTTGGAATCTGAATGTGGAATTAAAGGTGCCAAGCAAGGAGAAGGATATGGAGCAAGATATACTGGATTTACAAGTCAATGTTTCATTACCCAAAGAAGATGTACAATTATTAAATTATTATTTTCAGTTTAGTTTTTAATTAAGGGATCAAATGGGCAATTATTTTTGTATATAATAGTATTTTCCCATTCTGGAACAATGGGAAAATATATGGATTAAGGATTAAAATTTTAACTGGGTTATAATTTGAAATAATTTTGTTAAGAAGTGATACATTGTTGGTATTTAACTCTTGAGAAATTGTCAAAAAGTGTGTAAGGAAATATCAAATAAGTGTTGAAAATGTATTCAACATGAAGGTGTTTCTTACCATATTTGGTGGATTTGAAAGAAGGCCAAGAGTTTTTAGGATCAGATATGTGTCTTGATATAGAAAATATTAAAAATGTAGGTAAAAATTAAAAGAAGAAGCTGGATAAGCAAATTCAAAGAAAACATGGGACTTAGTCTTATTTATGACAACATTGGTGAGACATTTATATGCACACAAATAGAAAGATATACAAATGCTCACAAATGAAGAGATAATTGTGAAACTAATGGAACTGGCAGAGATTTTGATGAAAGTTAAACTTTTATCTAACTTTAATTCTACATGGGGACCACGCTTGGACTTTGCTTGAAAAATATAAAAATGAAGTTCTGGTTTTAGGATTTGATAAATAGATTTGTTGTATAAATGTATGTTTCATTGCTATTATTAGAGACATATGTTTTGTATATTTGTAAGATTTATGCTTAAATTTAGAATAAGTGGTTATTTTGTTATACTAAGAGTCATGGTAGTGTAGTGGTTAAAATGCAGTATTGCAGACTAATTCTGCTGTTCAAGGTTGACTCAGCCTTCCATCCTTCCGAGGTGGGTAAAATGAGGACCGAGATTGTTGGGGACAATACACTAACTCTGTAAACCACTTAGAGAGAGTTGTAAAGCATTATGAAACAGCATATAAGTCTAAGTGCTAATGCTATATAGTTTTGGGAAGATATTTTTGGATTCTTTCGTTGTATATTATTATCTATCTATTTATTTTATTTATTTATTTATTTTGATTTGTCAGTTGCTTACAAGATAATAGGTATAAGTATATACATAGTTATGAATAAATGAAATGGGTACCTATAAGAAAAACAAAAGAAACAATAGGACAGGGACGGTTGGCACATTGGTGCACTTATGCACGCCCCCTACAGAGGCTTTCTTAGGAAAGGGATGAGGTCATAAGTAGACAGTCTAAGATTGAAGTTTTTGGGGTTTGGGGAAGAAACCACAGAGTCAGGTAGAGTATTCCAGACATTGACCACTCTGTTGCTGAAATTGTATTTCCTGCAATCAAGTTTGGTGCAGTTAACCTTGAGTTTTTATCTATTGTGTGCTCTTGTGTTATTTGTACCTGTACTGTAGTTATTATTTTTAACATTTCTTTTTTTCTTTCTTTTTCCTCTCTTTTTAGTCTTTTTCTATTTTTATTAATTATATTTTGTCCTTTCTTTAAAAGAATACTTAAATAAAATTGCTTTTCCTTTTTTAAAAAAAGGATATGGTCAATATTACGTTAATATCTTCCCCAAACATTTAACTACCAGATTATATGCTTCTGGTGTATAACATGTTCCCCTACACTTACACACACACACACACACACACACACGCACGCACACATATACTTCAGATAATATCTTTCTGTAGATTTACTTATAAATCTACATAAATTCAACATTTACAGAATGCAAATGCATTCAATCTAATGCAAATCCAGCTGGGCAATAATTCTTCAAATAATAACAGGTGGATTTCATTAATTTCTTCACTATATTAAACAGGCTAAAGTATAGGCATTTTGTTGAATTTTGTAGGAATTAATGTAACAGCTATTTTATTATACTATACACAGGGTAGATTTGCTTGCTTCTTTGTTTATTTATGTCTTCATTTTTTATAATAAAAATACACAAGCGTGCTTTATTCAAATGGTTCAGTTCAGCATTAGTTACATTCATTCAATTTTATAACTGCTTTGTTTTATTAATAGACCTAGTTAGTCATTTAATTTTTGTAGAAAAGTCATTATAAAAGATGTTATAATTCCATATTTTAATATTATTCAACAACCAACTATTTTTTAATCTAGCATTTTTAAATCTAACAAATCTAAAAAGAACAAAAATACCCCAACAGGTGTTCATTATACATTTTGCATTATATTGCTAAACCTGAATATTGAACACAAAATATTAATTTTCATATTTAATTAGATTTTTTTCTGTTAAATCATATCTTTTTTTTCACTTTGAGTATCATTTATTTTATATACCTTGTGCATTATATTTGACAGTCCTGTAGCTTAATGATAGTAGACATATCCACTAAATGTTATTATATCCATCTACATGTTTAAAAATATCAGATATATTTCCTGAACTCAGTCTTGCCACAGGCTTGGGGGCAGTTATCACAGTTTGACAATAGAATGACTAATTTGCAGGGATTCCATCTTGTTTTAGTACATAGGGTATTCAGGAGTGATATTGATATTCAAAAAAAAGACAGCTAATTTCAAATCCTTGAAATCTATTAATACTGTCACTGTAATGTTCAGTTTGGATATTATTGATCATGAACTCTATACTGATCTTTGAGTCATGCAGCAAAAATGTTCAAATTTATCTTATTTTAAGAAAATGATACTTTGATATAAGCCAATAACAAGCTTATTTTGTGGGTGGTTGTGGTGCCAATGAAACAATAGAGATATGTCCTGTCATGTCATTGTTATAATTAGCTGTGCATCCCAAAGATAGGAATGATGCATCTCATACCTGTCACTTATAGATAGAAATATATTTTTTTCTTAAAATGATGTAGCATGTGCAATTCCCACTGTTAGTTGGTATGGTATCATACATACATACATACATACATACATACATATCAAAACCACCAATAACAAGTAATTATTGTTGCAGTCATAATATTGATAGAAGGAGACGAATATCAGAAGGATATAGAAAGCAGAAATATCATCAATTAATGCTACTTCCAGGTAAAAGGAAGAGTAAAAGGGGATGGAAACATTGCTGGGCAAAGAGTTTCTTCAATACATTCTAATGTAGGATTTCCAAGATCTTATAACACATCTCTATGTCTCTTCTTATTTAACCAATTTGTACATGTGAAAGTTTAACATCCTTTTTTTAAATGATGTAAAATGTAATGAAAACCAATTTTGGATATTGAGAGATATGATTAAGCTTCCATATTTATATAAAATAGATTTTCAATAAAACTTCCAATATTTTACATTTATCACACTATGTACAGGTAGTTCTCAACTTTACAATCACAGTTGGGACTGGAACTTCCATTACTAAGCAAGGTAGTTATTCAGTGAATCACATGGTCATCAAGTGAATCAGGCTTTTCCCACTGACTTGGCTAGTGGAGCTAGTTGAGAAGATCACAAATGGCAATCATATGTCCCCGGGATGCTGTAACCCCCATAAATACATGCCGGTTGCCAAAGTGTCTGAATGCAATACTGCAGCAATCTAAGTGTGAAAACCAGTTGTAAGCCACTTTTTTCAGTGGCCTTATAACTTCTAAACTAGTGGTGGGATTCAAATTTTTTACTACCGGTTCTGTGGGCATGGCTTGGTGGGCATAGCGTGGCTTGGTGGGCGTGGCAGGGGAAGGATACTGCAAAATCCCATTCTTCCTACCCCACTAACCTGTTTTCCAGCTCCATTTTCCTGTGCAGGGAAACAAAAAAAGACCCAGCCAATAAGCTGGGACTTGGGAGGCAGAGAATAGATGTGGGTGGGGCTAGTCACAGGTGGTATTTGCTGGTTCTCCGAACTACTCAAAATTTCCACTACCTATTCTCCAGAACCTGCTGAATACTACCTTTGTTTTAAACTAAACAAATGGTTATAGATTGATGACTATTTGTAGTCCAAAAAGATCTCATACTGAAGACTGGGCAACTGTTCAGCTATATTCTAACTTTAGCATCAACTAAACAGCAATTTACAACTTCAATATATTTTTCTTGAGCCAAGACAATAATTCAATTTCCCCTAGGTAATATACAAATCACGAGGACCAATTTTCAGTTGATTTCACTGTCCAATATTTCAAACCTATTTTCATATAAAGGCCATGTGCTAATGACTTTTACAGCTATAATTTCCTTGAAAGTTTAACACAATGCTATTATTTGTGAAAAGTAATTTCACCGTGATAGTGTTTTTTAATTAGAAAAAAATATTTTATGGTATGATATTAAAGGATTTTAATTCAAATGATTAACTATATTTGTTTTAAGTCTGGGTTGAAGATAATTAAAATTATCATGTTAGTGATCTTCTTGCATATATGATTTCAGTTCTATGACACATAGGGAGGTTGTCTAGGTAACTCTGGCATGGGGACAAAATCCATTCCAGTGTTGATTTGGAATGGAGTCAATCCCTTGCTTCTATGTACTGCGTTATTGGAAGCAACCTCTGAAAAAGGTAATAACTCAGCCCAATTTTACTGTTAATAATTTACATAGTATCTAATGTATTATTCAATCATGGTGTTAGCCCTCTCCGCTGCTCCGTTACAAGCAGGATGGAAAGCTGAGGATAGCCCTTGAGAGGAACCAATGGATTTCAAAAATTCCCTCCAAAATTTTGCAGTAAATTGTACCCCTCTGTCTGATATTATTCTATGAGGTACTCCATGTAGCCTATACATATGTTTCATGAACAGCTTTGGAAGTTTTTTCGCAGGCTATAAAATGGACCTGTTTAGAGAATAAGTCAATTATAGTCCAAATGATTGTATTCCCTTCACTCTTAGGTAATTCAACAATAAAGTCCATTGCAATCTCTTCCCAAGGTTGGGTTGGTTCAGCAACTTGTTGCAGGAGGCCAGGGGTTTTTCCAATTCTGTGTTTCATTGTGGCACAAATTGAGCAACCTTTTACATAGTCCTTCACATCAGGTTTCATTTTTGGCCACCAGAACTGTCTTCTCAGTAAGTGTAAGGTTTTTAGGAATCCGAATTGTCCTCTAAGCCAGGAGTTGTGGTTATGCTTTAGTACCAGTAGTCTTAGGGTTGTGGGAACATAAAGCTTAGTCCCTTTCCAAGCTAGTCTATCATTCATTGTCAACTCGGTTTGATGGTCCAGGAACCAAGGAACAGTCAGTAGGGCCATTTTCAATTCTGCAGTCAGCTTATCTTCCAGGCCGTTGGGATTGCAGTTGGCTTGGGCTTGAGTGGTCACTTGGCCTACTGATTGAGCTTCTGAAATTAAGGCTTGTACTATTTCCTCTTGGTGGCTGTCAAACTGAGGTTTTCTAGACAGAGCATCCGCCAGTAGGTTTTTCCCTATGGGGATATATTTAATGCTGAGGTTGAATTGCTTGAAATATTGGGCCCAGCAAACTCGCTTGGATCTCCTAGGGATCTTTATAGCCTCGAGGTTCTTATGATCAGTCCATACCTCAAAGGCCTATGGCACTCCTTCTAGAAAATGCCTTCAAGTCAACAAAGCCCATCATATGGTGAAAGCTTCTTTCTCCCAGACCACCCACCTTCACTCTGTGTCTGTCAAATTTTTGGACACATAAGTGCAAGGCATCAGTTGGCCTTGAGAGTCTTTTTGCATCAAAACAACTGCCACCACTACTTCACTTGCATCCGTTTGGACAATAAAAGGCTTGGTCGCATCTCAGTGCTGGAGGATGCGCTCAGCTGTGAAGAGGCATTTTAAGGTCTCAAACCTTTCTGACAGTCCATAGTCCAAGCCAGGGGTTGACTTGGCTTCAGTTTGGTGGATGATGGGCCCGTTTTTAATATCCCCATCAAAGGAAGGGCAACTTCAGCAAAGGATAGAATGAATTGTCTATAGAAGTTGGCAAACACCAACAATCTTTGAAGTTGTTTTCAGGTTCTGTGGGGTTGCCAGTCCAGCAATGCTTTCACCTTTCTGGGGTGCATTTCAATCCCCAGATTGGATATTTGGTAGCCTAATTAGTCCAACAACTCTTTGTGGAATTCACATTTTGAGAGTTTCACATATAATTTGGTGGTTATAAGTTTTTCTAGAACTTGTTGGAGCAACTGAACATATTCTTCCATGATTTTGCTGAAGATAAGGATGTCATTCAGGTACATGAGGACCCCCCAATAAGGGTGAGGGTGTAGCACCTCATTGATGAGCTGCATAAACATTGCAGGAGCCCCCCTGAAGTCTGAAAGGCACAACTTTGAATTGGAAGCTACCTAGAGGACAGTTAAAGGCAGTTTTCCTGCCCTTTGCCAGGTGGTTCAATAAGTCCTTCATAAGGGGGAGAGGATACAATTTTTTGATGCATACAGTGTTCACGCCTCTAAAGTCAACACACAATATCAACCCACCATCTTTCTTCTCTTTGAACAACATGGGGGCAGTTAATCTTGATTTGGCAGGCTCAATAAAACCTTGTTCCAAATTGCTATTTATGTATTTCCTGAATTCAGTCATTTCAGAAGGCGTCATGGAATACATCTTTGGTTTTGGTAATTTCACTTTGGGCTCTAATTCTATGACACAATCAGTGGCTTGATGGGGAGGTAAAACATTGCACTCTTCTTCACTGAACACTTCAGCCAAGCCTTTGTATTGGTCAGATACCTGAGGGTTATCTGGGAGAAGGTTGGATGTTATGGATGCTGGCTCAGGCTCTGGGTTCAAGTTGACTGGTAGCTTTGCAGTGGGCAGAAGAGGGGGCAATGGGCCCTGTACAATGAAGATTTTTCTGAATCCATCCTTCCATTTGATTGTCGGGGCCTATTTGTCTAGCCAAGCAAGTCCCAGTATGATGGATTCTGACATGTTGGGGACTACTATGAAGCATATGAGTTTGTGATGGGGCCTTTATTACATCTTGATCAATTCTGTCATTTGGGTGGCTGCTCCTCCAATTAAGGTTCCATCCACTTGCTCAAATCTGATTGGGCATTTTAGTGGGTTAGTCTTTATGTCCAATTGTTCAATGATGGTGAGACCGATAAGACATGTAAGACACCCAGTATCAAAAGGTATGAAAAAGGTATGATGGCATCACTCACCATTGGGTCGTCTTTGCAAGTCAGTTTCTCAGGGATGTGGTGTCAATCTGGTGGTCCGTTGCTCCCATCTTCATAGAGGGGGCTTTCCCAGCTGTGTTTGGTGAACCCACCCCTGCACAGAGGTCTTCCTTGGTTCTTCTGACCTCTAACATCTGGAATAGATGTCAACCGTGGTCCTTGTGGTACAGGAGCAGGAGCCAGACAGTTTGCTGCTCTATGGCCAGTTTGGCCATTTCAGCAACCTGGTGGGTTGGGTACGAGCAGTTTCAGCTGGTCCAGTCAGTGGTTTCCCAGCCACAATTCTCTTAGGTGGGACTGCCGTAAGGGATCTCCTGTGTGGGTTGATGCTGAGACCTAAGCTGAAGAAGGTGGCATACCACGATTGCAAGGTCTCTGGGATTCCCCTAATTTCATAGGCCTTCTTTAATTCTGGATCAATGACATTTTTTAAATAGTGTAAAGTAATTCTTTCAGGCCAATCCATGAGGTGGCTTGCAACCCTTCTCAAGTCCCATATAAATTCTGACAAGGGTCACTTGCCTTGCCTCATTTCCATTAACTTCACTTCATTCTCTGCTACCCTGTCTGGACTTTCCAATCTGAGTCTTAATAATTGAATAAATCTGTTTACATTGTGTAATTCAGGGGCTTGTTTGTTGTGTAGTTGGGCCACCCAGTCTGAAGCATCCCCTTCATTAATCCCATTTGTTATGGCCGTAACCAAATTGCACTCTGTGATGTATTGATCTCCAAATTGTTCTAAATGGGATCGGATTCGAGTGAGGAAGTAATTGAAATATTCATGGTAGCCATTGAATAAGACCTTAAAGGGTATTTGGTCCGGCTTGGGTTGTGGTTGGGGAGGTGGCACATGCCAGGCCCTGCAGGTTGAACTGGAATGAAAGGAACCAGCTGGGTGGTGTACATAGACTAGGTAGGTCCCTTGGATCCTGGCTGAGTGGTGCCTCTCTGGAATAGGAGTCCTGTGGCCTCACGGCTGGTTGGGGCTGATTTGTGGTTGCCAGGAGGAAGATAGGTATGGCCTGGTTCCCTGGTCGGGTGAAGGAGAAGTGGCTGCTGCCTGTTGTCTGGGCAACCCCCCTTCAGACCAGGGCTGTGTTGTTGCTGGCTGCAATTGGCATTGAATCCACCCCTGGCCTGGATAAAATCCCCACCCTCGGAGGGATACTCTCTTCAGGGGGCAAAATTCCTTCTGGAAAATGAGAAAATGGGATTGCCGCGGAGGCTGCAACATACCTCCATCAGTTGATGCATCTTTCTGGCTTCCTCCAAGTGGCACCTGTGTAGTCTCCTCCCTCCAATCTGACAGAATAGCAATATGCCTGGGGCTTGAGAAAGATTTTTCTTCAGACAGCTGGGTTACATCTGGATTATAACTACTTCTTGAGTTGAGGAAGTATACCAAAGTATACCTTTGGTATAGCTTCCAAATCTCTTTCTCCTACTGCCATTCTGAAAGCATCCATCATCTCCTCCAAATAAGGCCTAGCAGATCCAGTTAATGCATCAGAGGGAGGGCACCCACATGCTCCCTCCTGCACATCTCCAACTTCAGCTGATTGTTGATCTTTTTCCATCTCTGGGAAAAGAACTCCGGGGTATCAGCCAAGCCCCTTCAAAAATAAAAGTACACTTTGGGAAATAAATGTAAGGCAACCAGAAATATAACCTTGAACTTTTCAACTCCTCCACCCACCTTCCAATTAAATGTGGAAGCTGAATTTCAAAGCTCACAGCTAGCTTCAGCCCTTACAGGAAACAGGTTCATGGATACATGCAGCCCTTCATTTGCAAACTGCCTACACTGGTAAAAAGCTTAGAAATATTAGAACAGAAAACTATGAATAGCATCCTGATTGCACTGAGAACAAACTAAGTCAAATAAAGAAAGAATACTTTGGAGGAGGGAAGAAAAGACAAGGTGCTAAGATTGGGGGGTGGTGGTGGTTCTGGAAATAATTTTAGATTTCATTTTAATTACTATGAATAACTCTGAAAATATTTTTAAAAAATAGACACCAATCCATAAAAGGACTATAGAATGAGCTAAAATTAATAAATAATCAAATCCAATGCTGCTCTGTAAAGAATTTGAATTATTTTTATAATGGATGTCTTTTCTCATGTAAGAAAACACAGGTAATATAACTGATAAACATTCATTCACACAGAGAGACACTAATAGCAGTAAGATTAATATACAGTAGATAGGCATATTTTGCAATGTGTTTCCATCTATTTCTCCTCAAGTAATTTCATCATAGCAGTAAGCTTCAGACTAAACCAGCTAGCCAAACTGAGACCTTCAACATAATACTAGAAAATGGGAACATTTCAAAGCTCCATCCTATCTCTGTAGCCATCAATATATGGTCTGTCAAGCCCAAAGGATGGATCCGTACTTCTTTTTCCTGAACTTTCAGACAATGAGAAGGATTGCCATTGTTCTACCTCCACCCATCAAAGCTAAGATTGTGCTATCAATATCCCTAATCAGATGCCACTTAATTCCAGACTGTATAAAGGCACACAAGAAAAATGGGATAAATGTAGGAAACATATTGCTTCAAAAAGGCTCTGTTTTCCATTCGAGTCCTGGCTAGGATGAATATCTGTTATATGGAAAGCCAAGAAAGTACATTTAATTTTATACACTCTCAGTAAGACTGTGCTTGGTAACTAAAATAATGTGTTTTGATAAGTTTATGTATAAAAGAGCTAATTGCAGAATAATCAATTATTCAGAATGTAGATAACCTAAGACCCCAGGGACTCATGTAGAAACTGAAAGCTTTGGGTGTTGACACCAGCAACTTCCAAATTGTTTAACACCTTAAATTAATCACATTATATTTAATGTTGTCTTAGTATTATATCTTACTTTTTGGGGTGCAGTTCCGGTTGTTTAATGTAGTTTTAATATAAATATCTGGCCAGTGACAGTAACTGAGAATTCCTAAATTAAAGCATTTATAATCAAATTTATTTTATCTTTTTAGGCATTGCAAGGAATATGCTATAGCTTCCAAAATTTGATAACTAATATATTATAGCATTTATAGAAAGTGCCTGTCTACACTAATATTTTGTTTGTCCAACCTCACCAGCAAAATAATACTGTGTTTTTGCAAAATTAAAACCTGGTCTTCTTTTCTTTTGGGCCCT
This sequence comes from Laticauda colubrina, assembly GCA_015471245.1. Taxonomy (NCBI): domain Eukaryota; kingdom Metazoa; phylum Chordata; class Lepidosauria; order Squamata; family Elapidae; genus Laticauda; species Laticauda colubrina. The sequence continues at coordinate 6,533,391 of BLBF01000026.1, read as the reverse complement.
GAAATATGCACTTAGGCTTAATTTCAGGGAGATCTTATTTTTTTCGATGTGCAGGTGGCAGCAAGCATGGGGGTCAATGGGAGTGGGAGTGCCAGTCCCACCACCTGTCTCACCATCTACTTGCCTGTGGCTGCAACAGGCCAAGCTTTCAGGGTGCCCTGGCCTCTACCCTCCCTGCCTGCAGGCCCTGCTGCTGCTGGGACATTGGCGCTCGCGTCTTGTCCTGCTGGTGGAGTTGGTCTCAGCAGAATGCTGCAATTCTCAGCAGAATGCTGCACTAGCTCATCATGCTGGTGGAGATGCTCTTGGAATGACATCATGAGGCTTGTCGCATTGGTGAAGCTGCTTGTGACAGGATGCTGCATGGTGCATTGAGCAGCTTCACCAGTGTGATGAGCCTCACAATGTCTTGCTGCAAGCAGTCATAAATCAAGCAGTGGCTTGACAGATGTCAGGGTATGGGAGGCCTGGCTATGGAGGTCTTAACGTATGCAGGTGTGGGATGCATGGGGCACCTCCAACTCCTACCTCCACCCTTACTTGATTTTTATACCTGTCCCTCACTCCACACAGTCAGATGGTGGGTGGGGGCTTATCTAGGGAGTAGAACTTATGTTCAGCACAGATGTGAAAGTAAGGCTAGGGCTTGTTTTCAGTGTAGGTCATATTTTCAGGGAAAGACAGTATTCCTGATTATAGGATACTAGGAACACATATTAAAGATAGTAGTAATAATAAATAAAATATTTATTATGGTTGTTATAGACTTGAATGGGAGGAGCAGCAGAATGTGGGACTTCCTTCACAATAATCTAGAACTTTATTTCCACAAAGTAAGAATTGCCATATATGAATTTATAACATCTGATTCTGACTATAGGCAAAAGGTGTTTGTAAAGAATGATTTAATCCTTTATCCTTGCAGCCAGACAAATTCTGCCTTTCAGTCAGGTCTCTATTTTTCAGGCATATTTTCTGAAGTTACAATTTGCACAACTCTACATCCAAAGAACAAGTGCTTCCAGGAGCACAATTCGCTGTACCGCTGTGCTACAACTTGGTTTCTAGTGTACAACTTCCAACAGCCATTTCTTTACCTTCTGGCTAGAAGCTTCATTGCTCCTTTCATCATTGTAATGATTTAACTCACTTAGTGTCCCATAAAGTTATATGGAACTGTGCCTGGAGCAGAAAAGAACTGGTATTATATTGAAGTAAGCAAGCCTTTGTGAAAGAACATGAGATTTTCATTAAAGAAAGCTGGCACGAACTCTGATGTTGTTCTGTGTCAAGAGCAAGAGGGACCCCTTGGGCAGTGTTCTTACCACATACAAGCTCTGATGTGAACTTTTGTTCATGACCATTTTGGGATGCTTGCTTAAATTTTGCCTGATTTCCAACACAATGGCTCTGTTCCACCTTGGTTTGTACAAATTATAGCAGTACTTAGATGCTTAAACTGCCTAGAGGGGAAAAAAATCCTCTAAAGGAAAGAAACATGCTTTACATCACAATAGTGATCAAACTCCTGTTTTGAGATGACAATATATTATAGACCACACTATAGGTTATATATTGTACTCTAGAGCAGGACCACTAGAATTTTCAGATAAAGTACTTTAAAGCAAATAGATCATTCTGGTACCTGAATAGAATCCTTTTACTCAGATCAGCTATTTCTTTGGAATTAAACATTAATTTAAAAAGTTATAGATTTCTCTCTCTCTCTCTCTCTCTCTCTCTCTCTCTTTCTCTCTCTCTATCTATCTATCTATCTATCTATCTATCTATCTATCTATCTATCTATCTATCTATATAAACAACGATGCTTAAGAAATTTAAATAAAGGCTCCTGTTTGTTTTTTAAATAAAAATTATGTTGCATTTAGAACACAGCCTGATAACATACCTCCTTTATAGCAAGAGATTTCAGAGCTATGTGTTCTGCATTTTTTTGCAGAATCATCCCAAAAAACTGGAATTCTTACTGAAAGTAATAAAATAACAACACAAATTATTAGATTTTAATCTTGCCCCATCTTCCTGGTCTCAATAATTTCTTTATTGAATACATCATTCCTATTTAGTTAGTTATACACAAACACATACACTTTTATTGGGGAGGCTGTTCATGATCTTTGAGCCTGGGTTAATTTTATGAGATAATATCAGACCCTAAGAACAATGCCATATGCTGATGCTACTCAATAGAACAAGGTTACATAGTATCTTCCACATTTAATGTGTAACTTTGAATCTGTTGATGTGGAGCGTGTTATTTAACAACCTGAGACAGTTGTGATATTTTTTTAATCAATCTTAACATGTAATTGTGGTGTTTGTAAAACAGGTAATAAAAACCTACTAGAATGTGTATTTTAAAAGAGATTCACTGATGTATCATATTCAAAGCTCTTTAATACATATCAAAAGAGTCCTCAAGCAACTGCCAAACACCTGGTATACAAGAGAGAAATTCATGGTAGTTTAAATACTGCATTTTAATTCACTTTGCAATGATTCAGAATGTGTAATTACTAACTCATAAGCACAAAAATATGACTGCATAAACCATTTCCCTTTAAAATACCTGACAGAATGTGCAGGTAGTTCTTAAATACTTGCAACTTGCTGCCTTCCCTCTAGCATATGCCCTATTTGTATGTTTAATTATTTTTTAAAATTCTTTCATTTGGAAACAGCTTTTTCTCCTCCTCCTCTAAATTATGTAGTGCACAGGTCATCAATCTTCAGCACCTTTTTAATATGTGTTGCAGTCTCATGTCTATCCATATATCTATTTGATCTCTCTATATATCTTCTTTGATAAGGTTGTTTGCTGTGAAGTTTCTCAGGTTAATGAATATAAGTCTGAATTCTAAAAAACTATTTATTTATGAAAGCAATTACTATTTATTGCTCTACCTATTCTGAAAATTAGCACCATAACACAAACAGCCTATGGCAACAACTTTCATGAATCATATTCCCTTTATTTTTACCCAGTCCATAAATGAGATAGGCTTATGTCATCTTTATCTGTGCCACTATCAAAACTGTGTTCTTCCCTTTCTTTTCCCAAGTATACAAAATATGTAAGGTATTTTTACCTTTTACTTTGGGTAGTTGTAGGGGTTTAAAATAAAGGTAACAGAAAAGAATATGAATTGGCAATGGGGACAGCACATCAAATGCCACAGTAATGTTTTTGTTGATGAACAGATAACACTTCAACTCACCATTGGGGAAAAACTGCTGTTCATTTTTTCACCTTTTTTTGCACTTGTTCCATTTTCTATTAATCTCTTAAATTGTGCTGCTTTAAAATTTAGTCATAGTTGAATGGTACATAGAAATAGAAATATGTAAGCATGGAAATTTAAGGTTGCCAACTTCTAACTTTTTTCCTTTACCAATTACATTCTTCCTCCCTCCCTCCCTCCTTCCTTCCCTCTCTCCCTTCCTTCTATCTTTTCATCTTCCTTCTCAATGAAGACTTTTCTTTTTCAGTCTTTATGCCTTCCCTTTCCTGTCCTCATATTTTGGTAACATCCCTTTCATCATACTTATTTTTCTGGATGATGTTGCTTTTTTCTTTACTTTTCTTTTTTTCCTTCTCTTTTTTTTTCTTTATTTTTTTTTTTTTGAATAATCCCATACCACAGTAACAAAAAAATGCCCCTCCCAAGTTATACATAAACACTTTAACTACTTTTTCTTTCAAACCTTAATGAAGACGAAATGAAAAGGACCATCTTCAGATTCATACTCTTTGGTATCCCACAATATATGTGCCTCAGTCAAGTATCTGATGCTTTGGTCAAAATGACAAAAGCAGCACTGTATCACAATCTCTTCTCCTCTCACTTGTGTATATATTATAGTATAACAATTAATATAGAAAAGTGGAAGAGCTTGCACTGTCATAGTGCAATGCTTCATTTATTATTTGCTATCCTTTGACTCCCCAGGATTGCTTCTGCAATATAAAGCCCATGTCACACTGCCCAACAGATGCAAAAGGGACACAGAGGATGAGCAAAATGTTCCATCCGTTGTTATCCGCTCTCAAAAGGGGCAAAAATTTGCATAACCGGAGCGGATAACATAGACGCGGGGAGGACGCAGGGCAGATGCAAAGTGGATGCGGAATGGAAGCCTAGTGGATGGAAGCAGATGGGAGCGGATGGCACATCCGCAGGGCTTCTGGGGGGCCTCAGTGAAGTGGACGCAGAACAGATACAGCGGATGAAGAACGGACACTGAGCGGACGAAGCGGATGCACAGCGGATGCACAGCAGATGCACAGCAGATGCACAGCGGAAGCCTAGCAGATGCCTGGAGTTAATTGCACATGCGGGGAGGATGCATTGCGTCAGCCCCGCGGATATAACGGAAGCAGCTCGGAAGCAGGTCGCCATTCAGAGGAAAGAACTGCTGCCAGACGGATTGGCTGCCTTGCCTGCCCTGCCTGCATGTCTGCCTGCCAGCCTTGCTGCCAGCCTTGCTGCCAGCCTTGCTACCAGCCTTGCTGCCAGCCTCCCTGCCAGCCTTGCTGCCAGCCTGCCTGCAAGCCTTGCTGCGAGCCAATCTGTCTGCCAGCCTTGGTGCCTGCCTGCCTGCCAGCCTTCCTGCCAGCCTTGGTGCCTGCCTTGGTGCCAGCCTTCCTGCCAGCCTTGGTGCCTGCCTGCCAGCCTTCCTGCCAGCCACCCTGCCAGCATTCCTGCCAGCATTCCTGCCAGCCTTGGTTCCTGCCAGCCTCCCTGCCAGCCAGCAACCCCACAACCATGCAGAAGCACAGCAAGCCTCAGCCATCTGCTGCCAGCCCTGGCAAGAGGGACAGGGCTACCATCCCGCCCCCTGGCCCTCACTCTGGTTCTCCTGGGGCTTCTGCAGCACGGGCTCACTCTTCTGGGGCTGGCGCTTCTGCTGCTTCTGCTTCTGGAGGAGCTGATGAAAAGCATTCCAGCACCAGCCACCTCCAAAGCACCTGGACCCTTCACCCCTGAGACTGAGCGACCAAGAGGAGTGCCAGAGACTCATTTTTGTTTTATAGCTTGTTGTTAATAAAGTCTATTTATGATTCCCACACTTGCTTCATTTCTTTTTTTTAATAAAGTCTTGGTGAAAACTTTTAGAAATGGTTTAAGCCTTTGCATGCTTGTGGGATGGGTAAGGATAGCTGTGGGATGGGTTAGGATAGCAGTGGGATAGATAAACCTCCAGTGCAAGCATAGTGGGACTGTATGGTCCACCTTCCCAGGTGCCACACCTACGGCCCTTTATTATCAATAATAATGTAATAATTATCCACACATGTCAACATAAACACAACTCTTTATTAAACTCCCTGTTCATTGAAGCCCAACCAAACATACATGGCCCAATCTCATCCGTGTGATGAGACAGGCTGAAGGAAGCATCCATTAAGCATCTACCATCCTGTCTTGCCACTCCACTGCTCCAGCTGGGGATTTGCACCATTGTCTCATTGTTTGATTCTTTGCTTCATGTGAGGTTCTGTTGGGCCCTTGCACATCCTCAGTGTCGATCAGGTTTCACCCTTGCCTCCATTCCCCAGGCTCCATGTCCCCATTGCCTTGCTGGAGGTCCATGAGCCTGTTCTGCCAGACTGAGTAGCGGGTGCGCATGAGATTGTGCAGGATGCAGCAAGCTTCCATGATCCTCCTCCCGGTCTCTGGGCAATGATGCATGGTGGTGAGAAGTACCTGGAACCTGTTGGCCAGGATGCCAAAGGTGTTCTCCACCACCCGCCTTGCCCTGGACAGCCTGTAGTTGAAGATCCTCTCTTCACGGATGAGGAGTCTGGAAGTGTAGGGCTTCATGAGGTAGATTGTGAGGGGGAAGGCGTCATCCCCCATGATGAAGTAGGGCACATCTTGTGTGTCGTTGGACAGGAGTTCTGGATCTGGGAAGCCCACGATGAGGTTGCCTTCCAGCTCCTCCTTGAGGTGACTGGCGTTTTATACCTGGGCATCTGAAGATGAGCCGTTGCCTGAAGCATCGATGTACATGAACTTGTAGTCAGCATCGACCATGGCGAAGATGATGATGCTGAAGAAGCACTTGGAGTTGAAATAAGTGGACCCTGAGTTGGGTGGAGCTTTGCAGACCACGTGCTTGCCATCTATGGCTCCAACGGTGTGTGGTAAGTTCCACTTCTGATACCACTGCTCTGCAACTTTCTTCCATCCTTCTTCAGTGGAGGGGTACTGGAGGAGCTCCTCCTTGTATTCTTCGATGATGGCCTGCACCACTTCTCTGACCACAATGTTGATGGTGTTGGATGGCACCCTCAAGCCATACTTCATGCTCCTGTAGGAGGTCCCTGAGGCCAGGTGGCACAGAGTGAGTGCCACCTTGAGCCCAGGTTCCAGGCTGGGCCAGAAGTTGGTGTTTGCCTTGGTCAACCTGGATGTCAGCCGCTGCACAACTTCATCAAACATATCTGGAGGTATCCTCATGAAGTTCTGGAATGCCCGAGTGTCTTCGTTCCTGAGCTCCACCATCAGCTTGTTGTACAGTCCGTCCTCTGCTCTTCTGGCGAACCATCTTTGGATCCAGACTCTTTTTGGGTGGCTCCTTTTCTTCTCGCAGTAGAGTTCACAGAGCCTGCAGATGGCTTCGCACTGTTGCAGAATGATGGTGGCTGCCGAAAGGACTTTGTTACAATCCATGGTGGACATGACTGGATGCTGTGGAAGAGGAAGAGCCAGATGAAGGCTGCAGAGGTCTGCACCGCTGGGCTGCTGTTCTGAAAGTGAGATGCAGGCGAGTTGCTCCCCCTTTTTATAGGCAGTATAGGTTTTCCGCTAGGCATCCTCTCGGCATCCTCTCGGCATCCTCTAGGCATCCTCTAGACATCCTTAATATCCGAGATAGGTCCCCTCTGTGAACGTTTTTTCCATTTTAAATGCTTTGTTTCCATTCTGCATCTGCTAGGCATCTGTTCTGCATCCGTTCTGCATCCATTCCACTTCCTCCCTGCGTCCGGGTGGATGGAGTTCCGTGGATGTGTAGCGGACGCCTAGCGGATATAGCGGATGCATAACGGATGTATAACAGACGCGTGGCGGTTGCAGAATGGACGAACTGGATACATTTTCCGCGCAAAAGTTTTGGGCAGCCCAAAACTTTTGGAGCGGATGAAACGTCAATAAACGGATACTGGACTGATAGAGAGGAAGCAAAACGGAGGCAGTGAGTACATCGCGTTTTCGCATGGATGGCAAGGTTTTTTGTCCGTTTTACATCCTCTTTGCATCCATTGGTTCAGTGTGACATGGGCTTAAGCATCTACAAGAGAGGGATTATGAAGTATGCATTGCCTAGCAGACCAGGGATGGAGTTGAAAATCTGGGTATCTTTAGTTTACTGATAGTTACTACAGCCTTTGTCAGTGTATGATCTTCCCTTAGCAGTTTCATGGGAATATTAAAGAGGAGCAGTGAGAAACCAAAGCCCTGAGATAACCTACACAGCAAGAGGTTCGGGCTAGAGCTCTCTGCTCTCCCAATTAACAAATGGAACTAGACATGGAGGAAAGTGTAGAATCATTGCAGAACAGATCTGGCTACTCCCAACCCCTGAAGCCATTCCAAAAGAATGCCATCAGTGATTATATCAAAAGCAATTGTGAGTTCAAGGAGGGCCAGATCATTTACATCATTACCTATCCTTCACTTTCAGAAGCCCAATCATTGCCATCTCAAGACTTTAATCAAACCTGAGCCCTGACTAAAAAAATCAGCCTTTTAAATCTGACAGTCCACTGACCTCTCCATAAACTTTCCTAAAAATAAAGATTGGAGAATGGTTGAAAGTTATTCAGTACTGTCAGGACTGACAGAAGATTAAAGCCTAATAAAGTTAAGTAGCAATTTTGCCAAGCTCTTACTAAAGTGATTGATATTAATATTATTAATTTTAATTCAGATAATTTCAACATAACCACCAGCTTCATTCTGTTTGAATTTTGTACAGATGTAGATATGTTTAGCAAACCAACTTCTTTTGTTTCTTTTCAACATCCTTCAATTCCTATATTCTAGCCAGATCTAAGTTATGTCTATTAAATGATATTCCCTATTCAATTACAATTCAAATTCCTGTTGTTTATTTTCTATGCCCCGGCAATTATAACTTTCTATATTCTGAGCATCAGAAATCCCAATAATATAATGTGTTAGGAATGTAAGTCACCTAACAGTGATTTGGGTTGGAAATATATAAACCAGGATAGACATTTTAATACTGTATCTTTAAGAAAATGCAAAAGTGTAATTGGGTGTGGTGTGAGTCAGTCTCTGTTTCCTTCTGTTGGAGAGTTTTGCCATTCCTCCTGCTTGACTGCTATTCTTGGATTTGATGTAAGTCTGTTACAGAACTCTTTTTGACACTGGAGTTTGTTATTGGATTATCCCTGGACTGAAAACTGACTGATTTAACCTGTGAATGACTTTGGACTGCTTGTTTGAACTTTGCTTAGCGTTTCTGGAAGTAAAAACCTACATTTACTATTCAGTGTATCTGTGTGCTGTGTGTGCATTATTAAAACACTTCTCTCAACACTTCTCTCAAACACTTCTCTCCTGTATGCGCTCATTTCCTAATGGGGAATTACCTCAACATAATGAAATAATCATCTTTTTGATTTTTCAATTCATGACAAAAAGTTCCAAAATAATCACTGTGTCTCTTATTCCTGTAGCACATAATTCTTGAGCTTAGATTTTTATTTAGAGTCATAGAATTATAGAGTTGGAAGGTAAACGGGAAGTGTTTTAACCTAAACTCTTATCAAGACCAGGGATTCTTCAAATTGTCCCATTCAAGTGTCCAGTAATTAAACACCCATAACTCTAGGATGCAGGCTGTTCCACTGCTTAATGATTCTCCTGTTGAGGGAATTTTCTCTATTTCAACTTTCGATCTGTCTTTGTAAAGCTTTCATCCATTGGTTCTTGTATACCCTCAGGTACTACAAAGAATAAATTCAGTTTTTTCTCTTTGACATCCCTTCAAGCATTGAAAGGCTGCTATCATGTCATTCTTTAGCTTTATGTTTGTTAGGCTAAATATTCACAATTTATAATCTATTCTTATATTCTTCATAGGAATAAACCTCAAGACTCTCACCATCCTAGTTGCTTTTAGTTATACCCTTTCCAGCTCCTCAGCATCCTTCTTGTTATGTTCCCCAGTCTTTTTGAGATGAAGTTGATATAACACCAGCAGTCCATTGTCCAGATAATTTATAACCTTCTCCCAGAAAACAAATGTCTTCTGTAACTACCATTCATGCTTCTGGTCATTTAAGTATTATTTTCTGCGGTGTTATTTCATTTTTCAGTCCTTTTCTATAGTAGTAGATCTTAATCTGAATCTTCAGGGTCTTCAGCTTCCACATTAAAGATTCTACCTCAAGATGATAAAGTATTTTAATAGTATCTTTTGTTCAGTTGTGAACAAACATAAAGGATTGATGACTTTAGTGGCCTTTATAAGTTAAGGCAGCTATTTTACCATGACTTTGTTCTGTACTTCCAAGTAAGACTTCTTCATAATCAATGGATCATGTATTTCAAACATATTTGTTTCTTTTCTTTAAATTAAATTAAATAAAACACACATACGTTTATTTTTCTGCTTTCTTAAGTATTGAATTCCTTTGTCTTCAGAGTTCCATTCTCCATGAATTCATTAGTATATAGAACAGAACAGAATGGAATGGAACAGAACAGAACAGAATAGAAATCTTTATCGGTCAAATGTGATTAAACACACAAGGAATTTGTTTTGGTGCAAATGCTCTCAATGTTCACAAAAAGAAAAATACATTCATCAAGAATCATAAGTATAACACTTAATAGTAGTAAAGGTTACAAATAAGCAATCAAATCATATTAGAAAACATAATAATAAGCAATCAAATCAAATCAAATTATACAAGTAAACAGTCAATAAAAATAAAAAGCAACAAAGTTACATTCATGCAGTAAAGGTGGGAGGAGATAGGTGAAAGGAAGGTTGAGAAGATGAATAGTAATAGTAATTGGAGTGCAGACTTTGTAAATAGTTAAGTGTTAAGGTAATTATTTCTTTAGCAGAGTCATGGTGTTTGGGATACTAGATTCTTGTATCTAGTTGTTCTGGTGTGCAGTACTCTATAGTGTAGTTTTGAGGGTAGTAGTTGAAACAGTTTATGTTCAGGATGTGAAGGGCCTGTAAATATTTTCACAACCCTCTTTTTTTTTTTATTGGTTTTTAAGATGAACACAGACAAACAAAACATAAAAACATCAAGCCATCTTCCATATATACACATACAGTATGTATGCTTGTGTGCTGGTTGGTTTACAAATTGTTTTGTGCTTCCATTTCATAGTCTTCAATTACAATTACATTGTATATATTCTCATATTTTCAATCAAGTATTAAATACATAAATATCATTGTTAATCAATCATTTGACTGTACTTTTATTCATTCATGTTTAACGAAATAAGTATATTTTACTTAAATTGCTTTGTGACAGTTTATATTATCATCTCAAATCTATCCTACAATCATTTTGTAGATGTAATAAGAAAAGAATACATCTTTATATATTTATTATTTTCTAAGAATCTACGTATTTCATTACCATGTTTTATTTTCTAACCATTGTTAGAATAGATCCCAGATTTTATAAAATTGTTTATCATCTTGTTCTCTGATTTCATATGTCAATCTATTCATTTGAGTACATTCCAATATTTTCTAAATGATTTTCTCCTGTGATGGTATTTTCTCATTTTTCCAATTTTTAGCAAATACAATCCTAGCTGCAGTTAATACATTTACAATCAGGTATTTCAATTCTTTATTATATATTTCAGGTAAAATTTCCAATAAAAATATCTCTGGTTTCAATTCTGCTTTTTTGTCATTTTTTCCAACCACGTATGGATTTTAGTCCAATATTTTTTAGCATCTGCACAAATCCACCACATATGGTAATATGAGCCAGGTGTCTGATGACATTTCCAAAATTTTTCCGATTTGTTCTTGAACATATTTGCTATTCTTGTCAGTGGAAAATGAAATTTGTAAAACATCTTATACAAATTTTCTTTATATGCTGTTGACATTGTCATTTTATAATTTTGAGACCACAGTTTTTGCCATTTCTCTAGATCAATCCCATATCCAAAATTCTTCCCCCAAGCAATCATTGTTTCTTTAACTTGTTCTTCTTCTAGTTTAATTTCTAATAAATATCCATTCAATTTTTTAATCACCTTTTCATCAATACCTGTCAAAATCTTATCTAAATCAGTCAGTTTATCATAGAAACTTTCTGTTTTAGAGTCTATCATACCTTGAATGCATTTGCGCATATGAAAACCAATTCATCTTTATACTTGTTCCTCTAATTTTTGTATAGATTTAAGTTCATCCTTTTCATTCAATATTTCACCATATCAAACTGTTTGTTCCTTTTTATATATTATAGGATAAGAAAATGCTTCAATAGTCGATAGCCAGACTGGAATTTTCAAATAGCATTGTCTTTTGGTCTTCTCCCAATTTAACCACAGAGACTGCCATATATAATGTCTTCTAAAATACCCGTGTGATTTAGTTCCTTTATACCATAGAAAAGCATGCCACCCCAACAACAGATCATGTCCTTCTAGTTTCAACAATCTTGTGCTTCTTAATGTTATCAATTCCTTAACCCACATCAAATTTGTAGCTTGGTAATACAACTCCCTGTTGAGCAAACCAAATCCTCCTCTCATTCTAGCATCTTGCAAAAGCTTTAGCTTTATTCTCACTTCACTTTTTTTTTTCACAAAAAAATTCTCTTTTTGACTAGTGCAGTAAAAAGGTCCTCAATGGGGAGAAGGCGGAGCTACATCTCGGTGTTACAGCTGCGATCTCGGGGCTCTGAGATCTCAGCTGATATTTTTGCCTCTGGTCGGTTCTAACGGACCTAAACCGTCCCGTAGAGACGGGGATTGTGAAGGGCACAGTCCCAGGATCCCAGAGATATCGCAAAATCTCTGGTTTGATCCGGGAGAAGCCCTTTTGCTGGAAGCAGAAAGGCAGCCTCTAAAGCTGCTGAAGTCGGGACAACTCCGGAAAGAAAGGGATTTAAATGAGCGTGTATCGATTGGGTGAGAAATTCTTTTGCATTATAAATTGATTAAGACTTGAAAGGACATCCTGAACAAAGAAGAAATCTGTGGCTTTATTTTTCTTTTGACTGAAACTGGGTTGAGCGGAGTTTAAGTGATGTCAAATTGAGACTTGGATTTTTTTTTTCTTATTTTCTTTGAGGACTTTAAGGTGACTTTGTAGGTAACCGGACTGAATTTTCTCTTATATATATTTTTATTTTTCACTTGATTTTTATTTTTTATCTTTTTAACTTTCTTTTTAGGATAGAGGCTCCCTTTGACTATCTTTTTTTTTGTTTGAGTTCTTTATAAATATTTTTTCTTTTGGCTGGGGGGGGAAAGAGTATTTAGAGATGCTGTAACACTGCCAACTAGAGGCTTGAAATTATTTTATTTGAATTGGGGAGAAAAGCACTTCTTTTCAAGGACATTTTAATGTGATAAGATAGAGGGAGAATACTATAAAATATTATTACAGGTGCTCTCTTGGACTCTTATCAATATCTCAACATTTGAGGTTTGGCTTTGAAGCTGCTGGAGAAGACAGTCATAATAAGAGCCTTGGATAAAGAAATAAAGTGCAGTGTACAGTGCACATATATATATATATATACCTTTGAAACTCCTACTCGCCAGCCTTTTTGGTTAATTTTAACTCTAGTATTCTTGCTTTTTATTTTAAAGGGAAAGCCTCAGAGTTCTTTCTTTTTTCTTCTCTTTCTTTTTTTTTTCTCTTGCTTCTTTGCTTCTTCCATTTATTTTAATTGGATTAGGGTCTAGAAGAACCTGAAGACCTTTCTTTTTCCTTTTTCCTTTTTTCTTTTTTGGTTTTGGGCTTTTTACTATTGGATTTTTTTTTCTTTTTGATTTTTTTGGACTATATTTGGTTACTATACCAGCTGGATTTAAAGTCAAAGAGAGCTTGAAGACTTGGAAATATTAAAATGAGCAGGAAGCCAAAACCATTTGGCGTTTTTGCTTCTACCTCTGCTTCCCCACCACTTGAAGGACAACTTTCAATTCAGACAATGTTGAAGCAAGATAAGGAACAAGAAAAAGTAAATTTACAGATGATTATGCAAGGAATTCAAGATATTAAGATAAAAATAGATACCATGGACAAAAAAATAGAGAAATCTGATGAAAATTTTAAACAAATGATGGGAAAGTATGAGGAGAGATTCCAAAAAATTGAGGAAGAAGGAAAACAAAGAGAGGAGAAGATTGGAAATATTGACACTAGATTAACAGTGATAGAACAAGAAAAAAATGGGATGTTGAGGTGGGAGATGGAAAGATCAGAATTTTATCTTAGATTTCAAAATATAGAAGAGGAAAAAGGAGAAAACTTGGCTGTGATAATGATAGAAATATTGGCAGATCTTCTCGAAATTATTGAGGAAAAAATGATGGACGGAGTAGATGAGATATACCGAGTTTATACAAGATATGCAATGAGAAATAAACTACCAAAGGAAGTACATATTAGATTTACTAAAAAATCCATCAGAACACAAATATTACAAGTGGCAAGAGAAAAAGCATTGAAATATAAAAGCAAAGAGATTGTAGTTTTAAAACAAATACCTAGAAGAGTGAGAGAGATGAGAAGAGAATATCGATTTTTGACCAAAATGCTACTGGAAAATGAAGTGAACTACAGATGGCTGATATCAGAAGGACTAATTTTTACGTGGCAAGAGCAGAGACATAGAATTGACTCGATTGAAAAAGCAGAACTTTTCTATGCAGAATTTTTTGGAAGAAAAAAAGAGGAGGCAGAGAAAGAGGTCTCATTAATTGAGCTTCTGGAGGAACAACTGGAGATTGAAAAAGAGAAAGGAGTTGTAGGTGGACAGGTAGACAGTAAAGAACAACGTGAAGTGAGAGCTACGAGAGCTGTTAGACCTAAATATAAAGCATAATCATGGAAGAAAAAAAACTGATTACAATGAATATAAATGGACTTAACTCAGCTGTTAAAAGAAGGAAAACTTTTCACAAATTAGAGAAATTAAAATTTGATATAATTTGCTTACAAGAAGTTCATATTAAAAAGCAACATGAGCATTTGTTAGTACAGCCAAAATTAGGGAAAATATTTACTTCTTTGATTCAATGTAAGAAAAGAGGAGTGGTTCTCTACATTAAAGAAGATATTCCAGCAAAACTGATCTACACGGATGAAGATGGAAGAGTATTAATGGTGGAAATAATGGATAATAATAAAAAAATACTCTTGATTGCAATTTATGCTCCGAATGATAAACAAGAAGAGTTTTATAAAAAACTACATATGGAAATAATTAGACTGGACTATGTTAACATAATTATGATGGGAGACTTTAATGGAATTGTGGACAATAAATTGGACTATATAACAACAACAACAAAACAAAATAGAAAGATTCTCCCTAAATCTTTTTTTAAAATGACAGATGAATTAACCTTAAAAGATATTTGGAGAGAAAGAAATGTTAAAACTAAACAATATACTTTTTATTCTAATAGACATTTATCATGGTCCAGGTTAGATATGATTTGGATCTCAACAGAATTAATATCTACTATTCAAGAAACAAATATTGAAATAAGTACTTGGGCAGATCATAGTCCAATGACAATTAAATGGAAGGGACAAAAAAAAAGATCGAGATGGACATTAAACAATACCATTTTAAAGGAGAAAGATTTTATACAATGGATGGAGAAGGAATTGGTCTTTTTTTTTAAAGAAAATAAAAAAGAAGATACTTCAATACAGAATGTTTGAGATACAATGAAGGCATATGTAAGAGGTTTGATAATAGACTATACAAGAAAAAAGAATATTAGGAAAAGACAAACCTCTAAGGCCTTGGAAGATGAATATATAAGACTTGAAAAAGAATTACAGAAAATACCACAGAAAAAAGATATTAAATTGAAACTGGATGTAATTAAGCATAAAATGGAATTAATAGAGAAAGAAGAACTGGCACAGAAAATTAGAAATTCTAAACAGAATTATTTTGAAGATGCAAATAAACCAGGTAGATGGTTAGCATATAAACTGAGAAAGGAGAAGGAATCAAGAAAAATATTGAAACTAATAGATGATCAAGGTCAAGTTTGTTGTGGTAATAAGGAGAAAAAGGAAATTATTTGAGATTATTATGGACAACTATATAAACAAGAGAATATTGATGAGAAAAAAATTAAACAGTATTTACAGAATGTTAACTTACCGAAGATACCTAAAGAGACTGAAGAAATGTTAGAAAGCAATATAACAATGATGGAACTAAATGAAGCATTTAAAAGACAAAATAATGGGAAAGCACCAGGTCCAGATGGGCTTCCGGCAGAATTCTATAAAAAATTTCAAGAATCATTGAACACTCCATTGTTAGAAATTATGAATGAAGTTATGTTAAAAAAGATGACACCCAAAACATGGTCAGAGGCTTATATTACACTTATTTTAAAGGAAGAGGCTGACCCGTTGCAAATTAAGAACTATAGACCTATTTCCTTATTGAATGCAGATTATAAAATCTTTGCTTCAATCTTAGCAGAAAGACTGAAAAAATATTTAAATAATTTTATCCATCCAGATCAAAATGGATTTCTACCAAAGAGACAAATTAGAGACAACATGAGTGTAATTTTGGATACCTTGGAATATTATGAGGCTCATCCTGAAAAACAAATGGCTTTGATATTCCTAGATGCTCAAAAAGCATTTGACAACGTGAACTGGAGATTTATGTTATTACTATTGGAACAGATGGGCTTTGCCAGAAAATTTATTCAAGCAATAGAAGCCATATATAATAAACAGACAGCAAAGGTAATGATGGAGGGAGAATTTACAGATCTTATTAATATAAGAAGAGGTACAAGACAAGGATGTCCCCTATCTCCTTTGTTATTCATATTAACTTTGGAAGTGTTGAACAGAAATATTAGAGATGACAAAAATATAAAAGGAATGAAAGTTAAAAAGGAAGAATTTAAACTACAAGCTTTTGCTGACAATTTAGCTTTTATTCTGGAAGACCCGTTAGAAACCGCTCCAAAGTTATTGGAAAAGGTAGAGACATATGGTGAGATGGCTGGCTTGAAAATAAATAAAGATAAAACAAAGATTTTGACAAAAAACATGTTATTGAGACAAAGAGAAGAACTGACAGATCTTTTGAAAATTCAAATTACAAACAAGGTTAAGTATCTGGGGATATATTTGACAGCAAGATGTAGCACATTAAAAGAGAATAATTATATTAAACTTAAACAACAGATAATTACAGATTTGAAGAAATGGGAAAATTTACAATTGTCATTAATAGGGAGAATTTTAACAATTAAGATGAATATTTTACCTAGAATTTTATTTCTCTTTCAAACAATACCAATTAGACTTGGAAAAGACTATTTTGAAGATTTAAATAAAACTATGTTGAAGTTTATATGGCAAGGTAAAAAAGCGAGAATAAAGTTAAAACTTTTGCAAGATGCTAGAAATAGAGGAGGTTTTGGCCTGCCTAATTGGGAATTGTATTATCAAGCTGCAAGTTTGATGTGGGTCAAAGAATGGATAACATTAAGAAAACATAGATTGTTGACATTAGAAGGACATGATTTACTGTTGGGCTGGCATGCTTTTTTATGGTACAAGGGAACTAAATCACAGGGGTATTTCAGAAGACATTATATACGGGAGTCTTTGTGGTTAAATTGGGAGAAGATAAAAAAAACAATGTTATTTGAAAATTCCAGTTTGGTTATCGACTATTGAAGCATTTTCCTATCCTATGATCTATAAAAAGGAACAAACAGTTAGGTATGGGGAACTGTTGGATGAAAAGGGTGGACTTAAAACGATCCAAAATTTAGAGGAACAAGGTATAAGGATGAATTGGTTTTCATATGCGCAAATACACTCAAGATATCTTGAAGATTTTAAAACGGAAAGATTCTATGATAAACAGACCTATTTAGATAAGATATTGATGGGTACTGATGAGAAAGTGATTAAAAAGTTATATGGTTATTTATTGGGAATTAAGCTAGAGGAAGAACAAGTTAAAGAAACTATGACTGCATGGGGGAAGAATTTTGGATATGGAATTGATTTAGAGCAATGGCAAAAATTGTGGTCTCAAAATTATAAAATGACAATGTCAATAGCATATAAAGAAAACTTGTATAAGATGTTTTACAGGTGGCACCTTCCCCCGACAAGAATAGCAAGAATGTTCAAGAATAAATCTGAAAAATGTTGGAAATGTCATCAGATACCTGGCTCATACTATCATATGTGGTGGACTTGTGAGAATGCTAGAAAATATTGGACTAAAATTCACATGTGGTTGGAAAAAATGACAAAGAAACACATAGACTTGAAACCAGAGATCTTTTTATTGGGAATTTTACCTGATATATATAATAAAGACTTGAAATATTTGATTGTAAATGTATTAACAGCGGCTAGGATTGTATTTGCTAAAAACTGGAAGAATGAGAAAATGCCATTGCAGGAAGAAATTATTGAGAAAATATTGGAATGTGCTGAGATGAGTAGATTGACATTTGAAATTAGAGAACAAGAAGATAAACAATTTTATGCAATTTGGGGTTTTTTTTATCAATGGTTAGATGATAAAATACAATAATAGAGCATTAATATTATATATATGAAGAGTTTTTAGGATTGATTTGTTATGATTATATGATAAATTATAGAATAAACTGAAGTATTGTTATCTCGCAAAGCATGAATGATTAAAGGTATAGTCAGAAAAAGATTTTTTTATTTTTATTTTTTTTTAGTAATATTAGAATATGGATTGACAATATGAGTGGTTATGCAATATAATTGTAATTGACACTATAAAATGAATGCACAAAACTGATGAACCAACCGATACACCGGAAGTATATATGAGAGTAGATGTTTTTAATGCTTTGTATGTTTGTCTGTTTGTAGAAAATTAATAAAAACTTTTTTTAAAAAAAAAAAAAGGTCCTCAATGGAAGACAGGTTAATAGCAATTGTTTTTTTTTCTGCAGTTCGAATTATCTGTTGAAATCTATGTCTGTCTTGTGGGTTGCAGAATCAAACCAGGCAGTTATAGAGGTGCAGATGACAGATTCAATAATTCCTCTATAGAACTGTATTATCAGCTCCTTGGGCTGTTTGACTTTGAGTTGGCACAGAAAGAACATTCCTTGTTGTGCTTTTTTGATGCATTTTTGATGTTAGGTGTCCATTTTAGGTCTTAAGATATGACAGAACCTAGAAATTTGAAGATCTCTATTGTTGAAACTATGTTGTCTAGTATTGTAAGAGGTGGTGGTATGGGAGGGTTTATCATAAAATCTTCCACCATTTCTACAGTTTTGAGTGAGTTCAGTTCAGATTGCACCAAGAGCTGAATTATATAAGCTCCTGTCTGTTTGCGGATTCATCATTATCTTGAATGAGACCAATCAGAGTTCTATCATCTGAAAATTTCATTAGTTTAACAGGTGAATCATTTGAGATGCAGTCATTGGTATATAGGGAGAAGAGAATTGCAGAAAACACACAGCCTTGGTGGAGAGGGGGCTGTGCTAATTGTACAGGGATCAGATGTGATTCTGCCCAGCTTCACCTGCTGCATTCTGTATGTTAGGAAGGTTATGATCTACTTACAAGTGTGTTCAGGTACCACTAGCTGGTTTAGTTTAGTTAGAAGAATGTCTGGAATGATGGTATTGAATGCTGAAATAAAGTCTACAAAAAGAACCCTTGCATAAGTATTTGGAGATTCAAAGTATTGTAGAATATAGTGCAGAACCATATTAACAGCATTGTCTGTCGATCTATTTTCTCTATATGCAAATTGCAGGGGGGTCTAACAGTGGATCTGTGATGGTTTTCAGGTGGGACAACACTAATTTTTCAAAGGTTTTCATAACTTCAGATGTTAGAGCAACTAGTCTGTAGTCATTCAGTTCCTTGATGGAGGGTTTCTTCGGCACTGGGATGATAGTAGAGCATTTGAATCAAGAAGGAATAGAATAGAATTATTTATGGGCACAGTGATGTATTGAAGGTATGGGTGAAGATGGGGACCAATTGGTCAGCACAGACTTTTAAGCAAGAAGGAGTTATCTTGAATGGGCCTGGTGCTTTTCCTGGCTTTTGCCTGTGAAATATTTGTTTATTTATTTATTTTATTTATATATTTGATTTGTCAATTGCTTACAAGATAATAAGTATAAGTATATACATAATTATGAATACATGAAATGGGTACATATAATAAAAATAAAAGAAACAATAGGACAGGGATGGTAGGCACGTTGGTGCGCTTATGCATGCACCCTACAGACCTCTTAGGAAAGGAGTGAGGTCAATAGTAGACAGTCTAAGGTTAAAGTTTTTGGGGTCTGGGGAAGAAACTACAGAGTTGGTAGAGTATTCCAGACATTGACTCTCTGTTGCTGAACTTGTATTTCCTGCAATCAAGTTTGGTGCAGTTAACTTTGAGTTTGTATCTATTGTGTGCTCTTGTATTGTTACGATTGAAGCTGAAGTATTCATTGACAGGTAGGACATTGCAATGTACGATTTTATATACCATACTTAGATCAGACAGAAATAAAAATAAATAGGTCTGCAGAGGTATTTTCAAAAACATTCCCATCAGTGTAATCAAGGCAAGTTTGTAGCTTTAGCTTTGCTTCCTCAGTCCAAATCTTCACTGATTTAATTGTTGGTTCTGTGGTTTTAAGTCGTTGTCTGTAAGCAGGTACAAGGTGAATCATGCAGTAATCAGAGTATCCCAAAGTTGCTTGTGGTAAAGACTGATAAGCATTTTTTAGTGTTGTGCAGCAATAGTCTAAAGTATTCTTGCTTCTAGTTGGATAATTAACATGCTGAAAATATTTTGGAAGCTCTTTTCTTAAGTTGCCTTGGTTAAAATCTCCTAGAATAATGTCAAGGGAATCTGGGTATTTAGCTTCAGCTTCTCTTATCTGGTCAGCTAGAGTTCATAATGCCTTGTTTTCACAAGCATGTGGAGAAACATACACAACTATTAGGATAAATGAGGATAAATTTTATTTATTTATTTATTTTAAAATTGTTTGCAGTTGATATGTACTATTTGAGTTTTCATCATATAATTTATATATCATAGTAATATCCTGAGAACAGCTTTTGTTAATATAAAAACATTAGTTCCTCCCTTTTTTTAAACCTGATGACTGCAATTCTGTCTGCTCTAAATATCTGAATACCTGGTATATTTATAAAGTTATCAATTTCCTTGTGTAGCCAGGTTTCAGTGAAGCATAGAGCTGATGAGTGGTAGAAATCAAAATTGCATCTATTGAGAAGAAGAATTTCATCCATCTTATTAAGCCCACGTCCCACTGCACCAACGGATGCAAAGAGGATGTAAAACGGACAAAAAAGCTTGCCATCCATTGGAAAACATGATGCATCCGTTGTGTACTCACTGCGTACGTGTTTTATATGCTCTATCCATCAAACATCCGTCTATTGCTATTTCATCCGCTCAAAAAGTTTTGAGCTGCACAAAACTTTTTGAACGGATAAACTTTCCACCGCATACGATGTACATCCACGACACATATGGGCAACAAACGTTCTACGTCCGTTGTCATCCATTACACATCCGCTGTATCGTCTCGGCATCCTCTGGCCATCCCCTCAACTCAAATCCGCTGCAGCTGAAAGCAGAAAGAGGGAGGAAGTGAAAGGTACGTGGAACGTCCACACAGCGTTAGTAGCACGGAAATAGAAAGGATGTAAGTGGATGCATCTCGTATATAAAGCATTAAAACGACAAAATGTTTGTATATGGGACGTATGTCAGATATTTAGGATGTCTGGAATATGTGGAAGGACACTTCGCGGAAAACCTATATTTCCTATAAAAAGGGGGAGGAAATCACCTGGATCTCAGTATGAGTCCAGCAGCCATGGTGTACAGACCTCTTCACCCTTGGTCTTGCTCTTCCACCTCATCCATTGATCTCCACCATGGATCATAACACAGTCCTTATGGTAGCTGCGATCATTCAACACCAGAACCAAGACCTGTTCAGACTGTTTCACCTTTTCTACGCAAGGAGAAGAAGGAGACGTCCAAGAGCTGTCTGGGTCCCACAATGGATTGGGAGAAGAGTGGAGATTGGACTTTATCACAAGCTGATGGTGGAGCTGAGGAATGAAGACACTCGTGCATTCCAGCACTTCATGAGGATGCCACCAGCCATGTTTGACAAAATTGTTGAGTGTCTGAGACCCAGGTTGACCAAACCGAGCACCAACTTCCATCCCAGCCTGGACCCTGGACTGAAGGTAGCACTGACTCTGCGCCATCTGCCCTCTGGAACCACATACAGAAACATGCAGTATGCCTGGAGGGTGCCACACAACACCATCAGCATTGTGGTCAGAGAAGTGGTGCAGGCCATTATCGAAGAATACATGGAGGAGCTCTTCCAGTGCCCCACCACTGAAGAAGGCTGGAGGAAAGTTGCAGAACAGTTGTATCAGAGGTGGAACTTTCCCCACACCATTGGAGACATAGATGGGAAGCACTTGGCCTGCAAAGTTCCAGTCAACTCAGGGTCCTCTTATCACAACTACAAGGGCTTCTTCAGTGTCATCCTCTTTGCCATGGTTGATGCTGACTACAAGTTCATGTACATCGATGCTTCAGGCAATGCGTCAGCTTCAGATAGCCAGGTATACAATGCCAGTGACCTCAAGGATGGGCTGGAACACAACCTCATCATGGGTTTTCCAGATCCAGACCACCTACCCAATGACACACAAGATGTGCCCTACTTCATTGTGGGGGATGATGCCTTCTCCCTCAGAACCTACCTCATGAAGCCCTACAGTTCAAGATACCTCACCCATGAAGAGAGGATCTTCAACTACAGGCTGTCCAGGGAAAGACGGGTGGTGGAGAACGCCTTTGGCATCCTGGCCAACAAGTTCTAGGGACTTCTCACCACCATGCAGCATCACCCAGGGATTGTGAGGAGCATCATGGAAGCTTGCTGCATCCTGCACAATCTCATGCGCACCCACTACCCAGTGTTGCAGAACAGTCTTGTGGACCGTCAACAAGGGAATGGGGACATGGAGCCTGGTGAATGGAGACAAGGACTAAACCTGATAGATGTGGATGTACAAGGACCCAACAGAGCTTCACATGATGGGAAGAAGCAGCGCAATCTCCTGAAACACTGGTGCAACTCCCCAGCTGTAGCAGTGGAATGGCAAGACAGGATGATAGATGCTTAATGGATGCTTCCTTGAGCCTGTCTCATAACATTGATGAGATTGTGCCATGTATGTTGAGTGTTCCTACAATGAATGGGGCATTAATAAAGAGCTTTGTTTATTTTGAAATGTGTTGATCAATGAATAAATTGTTATTGATAAAAAAAGGTCATATTTGTGGCAGCTGGGAGGGTGGACCATACAGTCCCACTATGCTTGCACTGGAGGTTTATCAATTCCACAGCTATCCTTACCTATCCCACAGCTATCCTTGCCTATCCCACAAGCATGCAAAGGCTTAACCAACCAAGTGTTTCACCAACACTTTATTAAGTAAATAAAATGAACCAAGTGTGTCAAGCTGTCAAGTGGCCAGGGACTGTGGAGGTGGCTGTGGCTGGAGTGCTGGTCTGAGGCACCATTGGGGTGCTTGTCCCCGAGAGTACAACAGGGGATGGTATGTTCAGGAAGCTCTCAGAGAGCTGACTCAGTCCCTTGAGGTTGAAAGGCCCTTCCTCAAGGAACTGGGATGTCAGGTACAATACTGATGACAGATTTTCTGTTGAAGGGCTTGGCTGTGGGGTGGAGGAAGAAGGAGTGTAATGGGGCTGTCTGGTCTGCATCTGGGTGAGGTGAGGCATCTGTGGCATGAGATGTACCTGGTCCTGGACTGGGAAGGGCTGCCACTGCTGTGGGAAGTCCTGCTACTCGTAGCCTTGGTAGGTGAGGGGCTGTTTAAAGCCGTGGAAGGGCTGTGACATCACCTGGAGTGGAGGAGCAGTCCTGGACTGGGTTGGAGCAGGTTCAGCTGGGCCTGGAGGGTTGTGCAGCAGTGCTGTTATCTTCTCCTTCATCACCTGGTACTGGGACTCGGGCAGGTCCATGAGGGTGTGGCTCATGTATGTGATGAAGGGCTTCCGGTTCGAGGATGGTATGTTGCTATGGACCAGCTGAGAGAGAAGATCTTTGCTGGTTTTGATTGTGTCCCTGATCTCCAAGAGGACAGTGTGGCTCTGGCCCTCCAGTCTGCCTCTCTGCCTGCTTTCTGTGGAGGTGGAGTGGGGATGGATGTGGGTTGACTCTGGCTGCTGCTTCTTCTTGCTCCATTTGAGACAGGGGATCCTCCACGTCCTCTGGCATGGGGAGTGCAGCTGTCGGGTGGGTCTCTGCCATGGGGCCCTCCAAAGACACCTGCCTGGACATGGTAGCTGTCTCCTGGCTGGAAGAGGACTGGCTGTCTGTGGGCTGTCTGAGGGAGAGGGTTGACAGAGGGGCTGCTCCTTGGTGGCAGACCTCACCCTCCAGGAAGCTGCATTAGGCCATGACGTATATCTCCCAGTCATTCAGCTTGACAGCGGTCTGTCCAGATTTCTTCAGGTGCAGCTTGCCATACCAGGTGTGCATGTGCTTCCACCATCCCAGGAGTACATTGCAATGTAGCCCAGGCTCTCTGCCTTGTCTCTCCATGCTGCCTGCTTTCTCTTGGTGTCGTGATAGAGTCTGTGGCCCTTTCTCCAGAGGTACTCGTTCTCCCTCAGCCATTCCAGCACCTCCTCCTCTTGGTCCTCGGAAATGGAGTACTGTTTCCTCTCTCCCTTCTCCTTGCCTTGCCTCTTCCTCCCTCTGGCAGGGCCTTCAGGGCCTTCAGCAGCAGGGCTTTGAGGGCCTTGGGGCTGGTCCACCACAGCAGCAGCAGTAGCAGCAACACCAGCAGCACCAGCAACAGCAGCCGGAGAAGCACAAGCAGCACCAGCAGCACCAGCACCAGCAGTAGCAGGAGAAGCACCAGCAGCAGCACCAGCAGGAGAAGCACCACCAGCAGCAACACCAGCAGCACCACCACCACCACCAGCAGCAGAAGCCCCAGCAGCATCAGAGTCAGCACCAGGGGGTGGGATGGTGGTTCTGTCCTTCTTGCCAGGGCTGGCAGGAGTAGGCACAGGCTTCCTCTTCTTCCCTGACTGACAAACCATGGTATTCTTTCAAGATGTCTCTGGCATCAGGTCTTTCCTCTGAATGCTGACTGCTTGCGAGCTGCATCCTTTTATATCCACGGAGCTGATGCAATTCATCCTCCCCTCATGCGCAGTGAACGCTTTGCATCCACTACGCATCTGCTATGCATCCTATAGGCGTCCGTGATGCATCCACATAATCCGTTATGCATTCGCTCCTTCCGCTACGCGTCCACTTCGCTATTCTCCCCCGGAAGCCCTTTGGATGTGCCATCTGCTTCCATCTGCTAGGCTTCCTACGAATATCCACTCACCATCCTCGCTACGTACTACCCCGGTCCGTTCCTTTCCGTTGTTTTCCATTCTGTTTATGCAAATTTTCACCACTTTTGAGAGCAGATAACAATGGATGGAGCTACCCCCGAAATTTTGCTCGTCCACTGTGTCCTTTTTACATATGTTTTGCATCCGTCGTCCAGTGTGACCTAGCCTTTAGCAAGTGAGTATAAATTAATCAGAAAGATTGAAGGGAGAAGGTTTCCCCCCATTGCTAAGAACCTACTTCTTCTGTAAAGGTGCCTCATCATGAGTAGAAAATCATACTGTCTAAAGTTTGTCTCTCATAATAAAAAAAAGAATAGAGAAGTAAGAGGAAAATGCTTGGGCTAGACACAATTTTTCTGATACAGAGTACAATATTTTAGGCCACTTCTCTTGTGTATCTTATGCACCTAAAAACAGTATGTGAAAGCAAAACAAAGAAAGATGTTTCTAGAGCACCCAAAGTACTCATACTATCCTTTAGACGGAGGATTTGATGAGTCAGCCTTGTGCTGAGGCATTGTGGCTGGGTTCATTTGTTTTATGAAAACTGTGTTCCTAACTTAAAGGATGAAAGTAACACTGCACGTAACATCAATTTATTATACTCACATGTTTTGAGAGTTGTGAAAATTATGTATTTATGTTAAAGTATTAAAATTATATTTAATCAATATTTAAATAAATATTAATATTAAATAAATATTTAATCAAATTGTATATTTATTTAGTTCACACATTTTATGGAAGTTGTTCATATAGTTTTCATGTTGTACCTTTAAAATAAGTATTTATTTGAATAAAGTGATTTGACAAATCTTTTCCAAGAATGGTGGCATTCCATAATTTAGATTATAAATAAAAAGATGAAATAAGCCATTTGCAAAACAGCGCTTTTTCTAGCTGCTCTCTTATACTGCCTGTGAATTTTTGTGCTAGATGGCAAGAAATAAATACAGCTGTGAAAATCAGCAATATGAGTGATTAAACAGATACGAACTTTTGTCCTCCTTTGGGACAAGTTTCAGAAATGAATTGTCATCTGCTTCTGTATATGGAAAATGCTAGGAAGATTAGCACATTCACATTTCTAGTTAAAAATAATCTGAACACCACCATGAAGCAAAGTGTCATCATTTTTAAATAACTGTAACCCAAAAAACAACTCAGAACACCAGATATTTAATGGGGATCTGTAAAATAGACCTTTGACCTCATTTTTACATGAAAATGAAGTTGAGTGATTCACTAATGTGTTTACCAGAGACAAGGCTGAAAAGAAGTGAATTACTTGATTAAAAAGAGAGACAATTAAGGCTCTATAATTAGGTAATTTAAAGATAATAATTACAAACCTACAACTTTATATACAAAGATATATTATGCAACTAAGAAAGCATTTTTCTGATCAGAAGTAGGAAAGCAACAAAGTTTTTTGTTTTGAAAAACTGGTTTATTGTACATTTTGTAATGGTTCATATGTAATAAATTTAACAAATATGTAAAACTGATAAGCATTTAGAGTTAAAGACAGAAGGAAGTACATTGATTTCATTCCCAAGCTTTCATTCTCTCTGTATTTAATTTCTTAAATGTGTATTTTATGAAATTCTAAAAATATGTTTAGTAAATTTGTTGACAGTCACATTCCTTCAGAACGCTAAATTATGGATTAGGGGATAGTATATCTTAATTCTTAGGGAGTTCAAAAAATGTCCCATATAAATTGTAGTCTTGGTTTTCTTCTGCTACCAATTGGGCTGAAAATTACAAAAAATCATAAGTGCTCTAACCTCTTTGATAGAATTCATATACACAAATAGAGAAGGAATGCTTTTTCAGAATCTCTGGTGAGTACATGACCATTTTTTTTCTGATTACTGTAAAAAGCACAAATAAATAAAACAGAAACCAAATAACTATGAATATTTCAGTCTTTAATTGATCAATTTTAACAAGTACTGCATACTGATAATACTGGTATGAATCTAGAATGGGAATATATATTAAATGTATCTACTGTATATGTATTGTTAAATTAGGATTTATTTTGAGTAAAATGTTATCTGGAAAAGGAAAACACGTTGAAATTTTTATGTTTGTTAGAATGGATAACAAATCTAATCATTTGCATTATGACAAATATTTTTGATCAAAGTGAGGCAGTGTATTTGGAGTTTGAGTTGAGAAAAAGACCTTAGAAACAATGCTCACTTTTTTTTACACTTTCATGCAGAGTTGTGACATAACTTTTCCAAATTTTAATATCTATCAACGTTTAGAAGATATTTGTAGACATGGGATGGATAGAGGATTTCTATCATTCAATTTAAAAAGTATTTTTAATCATCGCCTTTTAGAATGGTAGAGCACTGGAAGATCTAAATCTGGATGGCTTATATATAAAACAAAATTTAAAACCAAACTATCTTTCCTGAATAATTGAGTCTTATATGCTTTCCCTCTAACAAAATATTGTGGTACTTATAAGGAAATTTGAATGAGTCAGCCCATAAAATTCCATTCATAGTAGCAACCGCCACATTTTCTTGAAAATTTCAAGACATTTATTAAGATAATAGCTCTTCCCTGATATCAAAACACTCATATGAGAAGTACACTTAATATAGTAATATAATTAATTTGCCATCTGATTCCATTTGAAAACTTTTTAAACCTGTGACATTTTACTTTGTGGCATGTGCATTGTAGAAATTATTTAAACTTCTGAATCCAGTCACTATAAATTTCATTAGTTATTGCTAAAGATAGCTCTCCAGGTTATAGTATTAAGAGAAAGGAAACTTATTTTCTTTATAATTTTCTCAGATCATATACAGTTTTATGACTTCTGGTTTTTTAAAAAAATATATGTTTACTGCAGGCAGGCTCTTGAATATTTTATTCTTTTCATCATGTTTGGCCAAGAAATTTTGATGGGACAGCATGTTTCTGGAAAGATTTTTAAAAACTGAATAAAAATAATTCTTTGAAAGAGCCTAGAAATTAAAGATTTGGTGTGATATTATTCTGGAAAGGTTCACTGACATTATATTTAATGTTTAATTCAAAGCCTCTACTTGGACTAAAGTGTTTTAGAACTTCAAAAGAAATTAACCCACCTTTCCTGGCATTTATAGTGTTGGTGTACTTCTCATCTGAAGATCGTTTGAACATATTTAAAGGTGCTGTTGTCTCATTATTGCTTATTTTTCAATTGATACAATAATAGAGAAATAATCACAAAAAAAAAAATCCTACCATTTTGACAGGCAGGCAATGCTGAAAACATAAATGTGCAAAAGCTGTCATCTTCTGCCAATTTTTGTAATCTATTAGCTCTCCAGGAAATCTCAAGAAAAGGTGCATGATAGAACTTTCTGCATTGCAGGGTGAAACACTTCCATTTACCTTTGTGATCAAGATGACATAAATAACAGAAAAGGTAAGCCACAAGATTGGTTCTTTAAAGGAATATAGATTTTTTTAAATAATTTTTTTTTTAAAAAAAATAGAAATACCCTCTTGTTTGGAGTGCTCTTCTAGTTTTATTTTACATTCCCTTTTTTCTACACAATATAGAGAACAGATTTTCTACACAATACAGAGAATATTTTTTTTCTGCACAATACAGAGAACAAATTTTACTCCAGGATACTACTAGCAAAAACTAAATTAAATTATAATTGGTTATTACACCCAGCCCCATGTCTGAAATGTCCATAAAATTTGATGTTAGGGATTTGATATACTAAAGACATGGCTAGGAAGAACACATTGATCTTTAGTGTATAAGCATGGATATAGAATCTGACATGGCTGGAACAAAATACACATATTTTCCTCAGAATTCTATGTTAGCATTGTGCATTTATCCATTGCTTTTCTTTTATTAAAATTACAATTTTCAGTGATTTACCATTGCTTGCTTCCTAGGGCTGAGACAGTATGACTGGGACAAGGTCACCTAGGTGGCTTCATGTCTAAGAGGAACTAGAACTTACAGTATCCTTGTTTCTAACTTGGTGCATTTACTACATCAAACTGCCTCAGAGCAGAATACAGCAAATGAAAGTCATCCACAGTGCCATGTTTTCTTCTCTATTGGTTCAAAACATACATCCACATACAGGAAAGTTGGAAAAGATGAAGGCAGTCTTCTTAAATGCTCAAAGGAAGTATTAAATTGTAAATGGTATTGCATTTAAATAATGATATATATGCTCAAAGGAGAGGTTACAATGTCTTTTACTTATGCAGTCCCAATATAACAAGTACTCGAGGCAAAGTCAACTTTAGAAAAGAAGGAAGTAAAGGCAATCTCACAGGAGAATCAATTTCTTTGGCCAATGGGTGTAGTCAGCCTGATTTCATTGTCTCATGTTTACTTGATTTTATTTCCAAAGGTTACAGGTTGCACTCTACTTAAACACTTTGTTTCGCCAAAGAAACATTTGCCCTTCCTGATTTTACCCATCTCTTCCAAATTTGTTCCCATCATCTTCCCCTTCTTTTTCTAATTTTACAGAATTTAATTCCAATTTAAACATGAATTTAAAATTCAACATGGTGTTTTCTAAACCTAGATGTTTAACTGAATATTTATATTATATGATACGTTTTATATGATATGGTTTTATTGATAGATGGGCACTTTAAAATTTACTATCTGAGGAATGATAAACGCTTTACATTTTTTATGGAATTTCCAGAAACATATATGAAAAATATTTTCGAACACTCAATAAACCATTCCATTTCATTCCATGAAATTCAGTAGAATTCTTCAATTCTGGCAATATCTCTGAAAAAAATATTGTTGATGGGCTCTTTGATTTCCCAAATATTTAATTACACATCTATGCCTACCAAATAATGAACTCCTTCATTCAGTATAAATTATTCATCTGGAACCCTTTTAGAATATTTATGTATAATATTAATTGAACTGTTTGGAATTGAAATAAAATATGAAATATTTAGCTTGTCCATATCACATAAATTCAGCAATAGTAGTATATTATGCCAAGAAAAAAAATAATTTCTGTTCTTATGACAAATTGAAATATGGAGAAATCCACACCTAAATATTAATTATAAAAGATTATAAAAGATTATATGAATTATTTGAATGAATGCAAGGATTTTTACATTACAATTATTGGATCAGGATTTTTTTTATTATCTACATTAACAGGTAAAGAGCATTCATCTATTGCCACCTTCATGCGAAATTTACAACTACAAAATTTCTTAACATTTCTCACAGCAAGCATGATTTTCCCTTTCAGAAACCAGCTAATGTTAAAATATTAACATTACTGACTATTAAATCTTGTAACACAAACAAGCCCACAATAAGTCTTTCTACATATTGGCTATTAGAAATGAATGTGATATGTAAGTTTTAAAGACAGTGGAATTGGGAATTATACAGAACACCCAAGATAGGTACAATAAGAACAACAGTAATTATACTCTGGGAGAAAATAAATTGATTTTTCAGGCTAAATTTGTATTTTTGAAAGTTCATTTTTTCAGTTGTAGACCTATTAAATTGAATTTGATGTTGGACAATAAATATAGATTCTTCATGTCTTCCTTATTGCTCAGAGACAAGTCTTCAATATTGGAAAATAAATTAACAAGCTAAATTATTTATAGGATTGAGACCCTGATGTTACTTGTGATTCATGAATAAATTGCTTACACTTATGGATGACATATAACCTCTTAGATGAAATATGTCCATCTTCTATTAAAACTATTGTATAATCCTGCCTCACACAAACACAATACACATACAGACACACTCTCTCTCTCTCTCTCTCTCTCTCTCTCTCTCTCTCTCTCTCTCTCTATATATATATATATATATATATATATATATATATATATATATATATGAACAACGATGCTTAAGAAATTTAAATAAAGGCTCCTGTTTGTTTTTTAAATAAAAATTATGTTGCATTTAGAACACAGCCTGATAACATACCTCCTTTATTGCAAGAAATTTCAGAGCTATGTGAATATTAAAACTATGTTCTTGTGTTGGAGGCTTTCAGTGCAGCTTGGCTCCATGTGAAAGGACGGCTAATGAAGAGCAGCCATCCTTTCACACGGAGCCAAGCTGCACTGAAAGCCTCCAACACAAGAACAGAGTGTTGCCAGCCAATCAAAGCCACAAAAGAAACAGAAGAAACCAGAAACACCAATCAATCAAACTCCAACTCCAATGAACACAGACCCGGCTCCTAGCCAATCAGAATGGACCAGCCTCAAATTTGAAACCAGGAACTAATTCAGTACAGAAGCCTGAGGATGGCAGATGAGATTCTGCTGAAACGTTGCTACAACTTTAACAGAACTACAATGACGTGGGATAATACCCGAAGGTATTTATATATATGGATCTTTGGTTATTCGGGTTTTCTCCCACGTAGAATTGGAAGTATCTAGACAACGTTTCGATGAAGTCTCATTCATCATCTTCAGGCTTGTTTCTTCAGCTCTGTGCTTCTCAGAGTAATGTGAGCTTGCAGCTGCTTCTTCCTTTTAACTGCTAGTGGGGGTGTGACTTGATTGGGTGGGGGTTTGGCTGTGTTCTGATTGGTAGGGGGGTTGGCTGTGTTCTGATTGGCTGGGGGTGTGTTCTGCTTAGGTGGAGGCTTGGTTGTGCTCAGATTAATCTTAGTTACTGGGGGATTTGAGCTGGTGAGCTGTGATTTTGTTGTTTGGCTTCGTGTTCGTGGTCGTGCCACATCTTCATGGTGGGTGTCAGTTTGCTTCTTGTATGGGTCAGAGGGGTTTGAAGCGGGTAGTGGTGCAGCTGCGGTATGGTTTCTGGTTCGTGGTCGTGTCTCATCTTCTGTGTGGGTGTGAGTCTTTTTTCTGTGTGGAAGTGTGGTGGTAGCATCTTGTGTGGCACTTGCGGGTGTGGGTCTGGTGTCATTCTTCAAGTTAGTTACTCGTTTATTAATGAGGGCAGGTTTCCAAATGGTTGGTAGGCGGGAGGTATCATCTCGTCTATTCATGCTGTGTGGGCGTTTCTCTATCTCTTTGGCTTCTCTGATTATTCTGTTGTTGAAGTGTTCGGTTTTGGCGATAGTTCTGGTATTTTTAAAGTCAATTTCATGTCCTGTGGCTTTGAGTTGTTGGACCAGGGAAGAGGTCAGTTCTTCTTTTTTGATTGAGTTTTTGTGTTCTTCAATGCGTGCACTAATTCTTCTGTTAGTTTGTCCTATGTATGTGGTGGGGCAGGCAGTGCAAGGGATTTCGTATACTCCTTGGTTTTCTAACTCGATTTTGTCCTTAAGATTTCTCAGGATGGTGGATATTTTTCTGTTTGTGCAGAATGCTGTTTTAATGTTGTGTTTTTGGAGGATCTTGCTGATTTTGTCTGTAGTGCCTTTTATATATGGGAGGAGGGCTTTGCCATTCTCTTGTTCTCTGTCTTGGCTTTTGGTTGGGGTTTCTTTTTGGATTAGGTGGGTAATCTT
>BLBF01000026.1:6470542-6490948 GCA_015471245.1 Laticauda colubrina | reverse complement strand
TCTATCTATCTATCTATCTATCTATCTATCTATCTATCTATCTATCTATCTATCTATCCATACGTATATATGTATGTATGTATGTATGTATGTATGTATGTATGTATGGTATTAAGCTTTGTTCAGGTATTTTCCCGCATCATTATAGTGACGTGGGAAAATACGTGAACAAAGCTGAATACCATTTATATAAATACCGTGAAAACTTAAGAAAACACACACACACTTCAGGCTGGTGCTTTCAGCTTCCTACTTGTGCGAGGAAAGCATGATCTGAGCTGCCATCTATAAATACTGGTGGGGAGGTTGGTTGTGTTGTCATTTCTTGATTGGTTGATGGAGTTGATGTTTGTAGATTGGCTGGCTTTTTTGTAAGAACATGTGTGGCTGAGGTATTGGCTGTGTGTCTATCAGCTTCCTGTGTTGTAATGACCTGGGTAATGGGCTTTGTGATGACCTTCTGAGTTCTATTGTTTTGACATCTTGGGTCTTGTTCTGTAATCTCCAGGGTTGTAATGACCTGGATGATGGGCTGTGTGATGACCTTCTGAGTTATATTGTTGTCACATACAGTCTTTTGCTGTAATCACCTGGGTCATTGGCTGTGTTGTAACATCCTGAGGTTTTGTGGTGTAACCTTCTGAGTTCTGTGATGTGATATCCTGACTGGGTAGCTGTGATGTGATATTCCAGGTTTTGGTTTGGCTCCGAGTTTGGGCCTGTCTATGTGTTCATGGCATGTGTCCCTTTGCTTGGTTTGGGGGTCGGGGTGTGTGGCAGCTGGTGATGCAGCCATGGCCTGGTTTCTGGATGGTGGTTGACTTTCCTCTATGTGGTGGGTTTGGGTTTGAGTCTGGTGAGGGAGATTGGTGGTGGCATCATGTGTTGTTTTGGGTTCAGTGTTGATTTTTGTGGCTGGGACTCATTTGTTGATAAGGGCTAGTTTCCAGATGTCTGATAGGCAGGAGGTATCATCCCATTTATTCATGTTATGGGGGTGTTTTTCTATTTCGATGGCTTCCCTGATTATTCTCTTGTTGAAGTGTTCAGTATTGGAGATTAATTTGGTTCCCTCAAAATTAATTTCATGTCCTGTGGCTTTAAGGTGCTGGAAAAGAGAGGAAGCATTTTCTTCTTTTCTGGCTGCGTTCTTGTGTTCTGCGATGCATACATTTATTCTCCTGTTGGTTTGTCCAATGTATGTATGGCAATTGTTGCATGGTATTTCATAAACTTCTTAGTTTTCTAGCTGGATTTTGTCTTTGGGGTTTCTTAGGATGTTGGCTATTTTTTGGTCAGTGTCAAAGGCTGTCCTAATATTGTGATTGTGGAGAATTTTGTTCATTTTATTTGTGGTGCCTTTGATGTGGGGAGGAGGGCGATACCGTTGTCCTGTTCTGTATATCAGTTTCTGGGGGGTGTCTCCTTTAGTATTAGGTTGGTAATTGTGTTTCTTTGGAATCTGTTGGAAATTAATACATTAGTGAGGGTGTGTAATTCTGTTCTCAGGTGGTCTTTGTCAGCTAGGTGTTTGGTTCTAGAGATGAGAGTCTTGGCTATGGAGTTGATCTGTGCAGAGTGTTGATAGGATTGTGCATTTAAGTAGCAGTTGATGTATGTTTTCTTCCGGTTGGTGATGTGTCCTAAGGAGTCATTGTTTTTTTTGTAAATTAGGATGTCCAGGAAGGGAGGTTGGTTGTTGGCTTCTGTTTCCTTGGTGAATTTTATTTTGTAGGCTGTTGAGGTGTGTGAGGAATTTGTCCAGTTTTTCTTTCCTTTGTGGCCAAATTACGAAAGTGTCATCTACATATCTAAGCCAGAGTTTGTGTTTGTGTTCAGATTTGTCTAGAGCATTGGTTTCAAAGTGTTCCATGTATAGGTTAGTGATGATGGGTGAGAGGGGTGATTCCATAGATGCTCCTTCTATCTGCTTGTATCTTTGTCCATTGTGGATGAAGTATGTGTTGGTTAGGCAGTGGTTGGTCAGATCTAGGATGTGCTTAGGGAGGTTGTATTTGTTTTGGATAGCTGACAAGGCTTCTTTAATAGGTACTTGGGTGACGAGGAATATGACATCAAAGCCGACAAATAGATCACCGGGTTGTAGGTTTTGCTTCTTTATTGTTTCTATGAAGTGGAAAGAGATTTGTACGTGTGAGGTGATGGATTCTGTGTAGGGCTGGAATTGTTTGGTGAGAAATTTGACAAGATTATGTAGAGGTGAGCCTATGGAGCTGACTGTGGGTCTGAGTGGTGTTCCTTCTTTGTGTATCTTGGGGAGGCCATAGAATTTAGGGCATCTGGATGGTTTTTCTCTGAGGATGATTCTTTGCTGGATCTCTTTACTGATGGGGGAGGCCTTTATTTTGGATTTGGTGGTTTTTTCTAGGTAGGTGGTGGGGTCAGTATTTAGAGGTCTTGGAATAAGTTGGATAGTTTTTATTGGTAGTCGGATGTGTTCATCACGACTGTGGCATTGCCTTTTTTTTCCATTTTATTTTTATTTTTAAAAGACAAACATATACAAACAAAACACAAAACATAAAGAACAAAAAACATCTTTTTGGAAAGCAGTTTGATCCCGGGTTACATCTTTTTGTACAGACATAAATTCAAGTTCATGCTTACTTTTATATAGCATTCCATATCTTATTTATCGTTTTACATTTTCTATATAGCTTCTCCCCTCTTTTCACTCTCTTAATTCTATTTTATTTATTTAATCTCAATTTAAATCATTATACTTATATCCTTTGTCTGTCCTGTTTCAGCTGTCTATTATGTTTTCTCATTAACACAAAATTTCTCCTGTAATCACTGATTGGAGAATGACGCCTTTATATCTTTCCCCTAAATTTAACACTTAAAATAATACATAACTTTCATTCGGATTCTGCTCAATATATTCTTAAGCTAAACACTATATTTAACAAAAGAATATATATATATAAATATATAATATAATTACAACAACCATCAATACCAATTGAACTCTATTGTTACAATTAATATTCATTTAAATCTTAAACATTTTATACCTTCCTTTTCAAGTAAGTATCATGCTTCTATGGGAACACTTATAAATTTTACGTAGTTGCTTCCCCCCACTTCACTTATATTTTAAGACATTATGTAATTGAAATGTTCCCATTCCTTCTTAATTCAATTCTCTCATATTTCATTTCATTTATTTTGTTAAAAAAGAAAAAAGAAATTTCCACTAAATTACGTTGAATATTTGATCACATTTTATAAACATATGTTGTTCCAAATTTTCTAACATTATTTCTAATACAAATACAACAATACAATCTTATGTACTTTTGAAGAATCTCTTTTTCAGATATATTTTTACCCATTATCTCTAAATAAGTCCTGTTTGTTTCAAACCTTTATGGCTTCTTTTTCCTTCCTTCCTCCCTTGCTTCTCCACTCTACCCTTTTTACCCCCTTGTCTCTTAATCTCTACCCTCTTCTGTATTCCTCTTTTCTATTGCTTTCTGACATTGTGTCCACTTTTCACTTTATTTTTCCCTGTTTTGGTTGTTTTTTTAAATCTTAAATTCTCCATTCTCTTTCCCCCCCTTTCCTCTTTCTTCCCCAGATAAAGTTGCTTGTTCGTTAAAAATGGCTTCTTCTTCATACCAATCTTCTTGTTCTTGTAGTTTCTCATATGTAGAAATTATCATTTCTAAAAAATGAAAAATGGAGCCAAAAGAGCCCTTCCCTTCTTGGGAATGCCATGACTGTGGCATTGCCTTTGTCTGCTGGGAGAATGATTAAGTTGTTGTCTTTCCTCAAGTTAGTGAGTGCTTTTGGTTCTTCTCTGTGGCATCTTTTCTTTTGTAAATTAGTATATCTAGAAATGGTAGTTGTTTGTTTATTTCCGTTTCCATGGTGAACTTGAGTTTGGGGTATGTGCTGTTTAGGTGTGTTAGGAAATTGTTTAGGTTTTCTTTTCCACGGGGCCAAATCACAAATATGTCATCGATGTATCTTAGTCATAGTTTCTAATCTACAAAAGAACAGATGGCACACTAGGACACACCGTATACCAAAAGAAAATACACACCAACCGCTACCTCAACGCTCAATCCCACCACCACCCAGCACAGATAAATTCCGTGGCCAAAACACTAATCACCAGAACAAAACGCCTGGCAAACAAGACACATATAAAGACTGAACTATGCACCCTGATGAAAGTACTGACAGCCAACGGCTTCCACAAAAAACAAAATCACCAGCTTGATCCACAAAAACACACTAAGACATAATAGAGATCTAGAAGATCAACAGACCAATGGAACAGCTGTCCTACCCAACATAAGAGGTACTACAGACAAAATCAGTAAGATACTTATGTAGGGCAAGACAGCTGTTCCATAGGTCTGTTGGTCTTCTAGGTCTCTGTTATGTCTTGGTGTGTTTTTGTGGATCAAGTTGGTGATTTTATTTTTTTGGAAGCCATTGGCTGTCAATACTTCAGTCAGGGTGCATAGTTCAGTCTTTATATGTGTCTTATCTGCCAGGCGTTTGGTTATGGCCCTACATAAGAGGTACTACAGATAAAATCAGTAAGATACTACACAGGCATCACATCAAGACTGCCTTCAAAACAGACAAAAAAATAGCAGCCATCCTTAGAAACCCCAAAGACAAAATCGACCTGGAAAACCAAGGCATATACGAAGTTCCCTGTACATCATGCATGGCCACATACATTGGACAGACCAATAGAAGAATAAGTACCCGCCTAGATGAACACAAAAATAAAGTAAAAAAGCTGGAACACACCTCCTCACTAGTCCAACACATGAAAACCACAGGTCACAACATCAACTTCAATGGCACTAAAACCCTAGCCGCTATAGAAAACCCCAACCACAGAATCATCAGAGAAGCCATATAGATTGAAAAAAGACCTGAAAGCATGAATAGAAGAGATGATTCCAGCAGACTGTCAATCATTTGGAAGCCTGCACTCTCAAATAGAAAGATCTCCATACCAAAAGCAAGACAAACACCTGGGCACAAACAGACTCCCTCTGATATCTCCAGCTCAAACACACCCCAACCAGGCACCCAGGTCAAACCTCGCTTCCTAATGGATAGCAGCCGTCCTTTCACACGAAGCCAAGTTGCACTGAAAGCCTCCAACACAGGAACAGAATGTTGCCAGCCAATCAAAGCCACAAAACAGACAGAAGAAACCAGAAACACCAATCAATCAAACTCCAAGTCCAGTGAACACAGACCCAGACTCTTAGCCAATCAGAATAGACCAACCTCAAATTTGAAACCAGAAGCTGTGAGACACACATCCATACAGAAGCCTGATGATGGCAGATGAGATTCTGCTGAAACGTTGCTACAACTTTAACAGCACTACAATGACGTGGGATAATACCCATTTGAGAGTGCAGAATCATTAGAGAAGCCATAGAGATTGAAAAAAGACCTGACAGCATGAATAGAAGAGATGATTCCACCAGACTGTCAATCATTTGGAAGCCTGCATTCTCAAATAGAAAGATCCCCACACCACAAGCCAGGCAAACACCTGGGCAAAAACAGACTCCCTCTGATAGCTCCAACTCAAACACCCCCCCACCAGGCACCCAGGTGAAACCCAGCTTGCTAATGAATAGCAGCTTGCTAATGAAGAGCAGCCGTCCTTTCACATGGAGCCAAGCTGCACTGAAAGCCTCCAACACAAGAACAGAGTGTTGCCAGCCAATCAAAGCCACAAAACAGACAGAAGAAACCAGAAACACCAATCAATCAAACTCCAAGTCCAATGAACACAGACCCAGGCTCCTAGCCAATCAGAATGGACCAGCCTCAAATTTGAAACCAGGAACTAACTCTATACAGAAGCCTGAAGATGGCAGATGAGATTCTGCTGAAATGTTGCTACAACTTTAAAAGCATAGCTACAAGGATGTGGGAAAATACCCAAAGAAAGCTGAACAGCATACATGCATACATACATACATACATACATACATACATACATACACTGGGAAACTGGTTCTATGAAGTGGTCTACCTTGTAGGCATACATCTTGCCTTATTAGGAATAATTTCAAATACACAATTGGTAATGAGGAGAACTGTACAATCAGTCTGTCCTTCAGTCAGATGACTCTTCTGAAAATAATTTTCCCAGGTTCAATGACTAGGAGTTGTTTCATTATTTATGCCTTGGACTTATTAACGAAAATTAATTAGCTGTTGAGATGTTATCACATAGATAAAGTATGCCTAATATGCATCAGAATCACTTTGGAGACCATTGCTGGGAAGGAGAAGAGTCAATGGCAAACCAGTTCTGTATTGTTGCTTTAAAAACATATATAGCAAGAGTCCCCAAACTTGGCAACTTTAAGGCTTGTGGATTTCAACTCCCAGAATTGCCCAGCCAGCATGACTAGCTGAGGAATTCTGGAAGTTGAAATCCACAAATCTTAGTTGCCAAGTTTGGAGACATCCGATATACAGTATGTAAAATCTATATTATGTAGAATCAAATATTCAAATATTTGCACTTTGAAAAGCTGTCATTTGATGTTATAGTCAGAAAATATATCCATTGTGAAATGAGGATGGACACTCACAGTAAGACGTGTATGTGTGTGTGTGTGTTGTGCCCTTGTTAGGGTCAGACTCTTAGGGAGAGGAGGAACAGCTGGTTGGAAGTGGAGGTGTTGCGCTGGAAGTTGTGGAGAAGGATGGGAAAGGATGGGAAAGGGCAGAGACTGGCTGGGAAGTCAAAGGAAGAATCAGGCCCACCCCCTCTTCATTCTTGGACATGCAGGGAGGAACAAGAAGGAAACAATTTGGTTGCAGCTGGGGAGAATAGTATATAAGAGAGATGGTTAAAACACAGCATTGCCAGAAGCAAAGCGTGTTTTATTCTGGGCTGAAGTTATCTTGGTTGGTGTCCTTCCAAGAGACTGTGCCTTGTTATCTCCTTGAAGTTAGTAACTATTTATCCTGGTCCATTGTGGTAATTCCTTCATTGTAGTTTGTTTCAGTTTTTTATTTTACCTGCTCATTAAGTTCAGACTGTATTACTTTCTTTTGAAGACTATCTTTGAATAAGTTTTAACTCCAGCTGAGAATGATTGAACAGTGTGGACAAGTTGGAGGTATTAAAGGACATTTATGTACGTTTTGGATTTTGTTTCATTTGTGTTTCACTCTGGGTCATCACAATGTGTGTGTATATATCACATGAGTAAGCATTGACACAACTGTTAAAATACTGAATTCACATGAAGGTAGTGGAAAACCTCAAAACTCTTACATTATTACATTTTTATGTAAAAATGTTATAAGAGTTTTTACACTTTCACATTTATATTTTAATTATATTGTTCAGTAGGAGTTCTTAAGGTATATATTATAAGGCATAACTATTTTTAAAAAGTAATATTTTACCAATTTTAAATGTTTTCTTTATCTAATCTGCTTTCTTCCAAAGTTAATCCAACTTGCAAAGACATAATTTTTATCCATAATAATGAAATTGGGTGTTACAATTATATATATTCATATATAATTCAGATGTCAGGGTTGTCCAACAAGCCATGGCTTTGGCAATAGCTCAGTACTAAAAAATAAACATTTTTGCCTATTCTTGCTCCTGGTAGCACATGAGTGCAAGTGCACTGAGTTGATCGCTATTCTACTTTAATTCTTTCCTTGGCATCTGCAAAAAAAAATATCTTGGCATTCTGTGAAGTTGTTACAAATATTTCACATTTGAAGGAAAACAAACAAAATTACAATTAACCAACTTCCTTATATATAAATATATTCAAGAAGAAAGTGTATACACTTTGTGATGGATTAGTAAATTATTATGTAAAATAGAGTGAAAACAAAAGTCTATGATTCAACATTTCATATTTTCCAGGGTTAGTTCCTATTTTACAGTTTCCAGGTTGTTAATAGATATTGTGTACTCTGTTATTCATGTTTGTGTATGTATGCTGGGATATTTTAAATATTCCTTTTGAACATGGGAGAATAATAATAAAATAAACTATGTTACTTTCTAGACTATCCAACTCTTCACAATACTCAGTCTATATCACTTATATTTGCAGTGTCACTTTTGTGCAAGATGTTGTGCAAGTTTAATGATAATTCACACCTGTCTTCTCTTACACTGACCTAAAAAAAATGTCAATGCTCTAGCTCTACTAGGTGATCAAGAAAGGGGACTATTGACTCCAAATATAGCTACATGAAAAAAAAAAAAAAAAAACACCAAGAATCCAGTTTTTCTTAAGGCCCTATCACACTGCCCAACGGATGCAAAACGTTTGTAAAAAGGACACAGTGGATGAGAAAAATGTTCCATCCATTGTTATCCGCTCTCAAAAGGGGCAAAAATTTGCATAAACAGAGCGGATAACACGGAAAGGAACGGACAGGGGGAGGACGCAGAGCGGATGGAAAGCGGATGTGGAATGGAAGCATCCTTTTGCATCCTCTAGGCATCCTCTAGACATCCTTAATATCCGAGATAGGTCCCCTCTGCGAATGTTTTTTCCGTTTTAAATGCTTTCTTTGTATGCTGCATCCGCTTTCATCCTTTCTCCGTCCGTGCTACTAACGTTGTGTGTCCATTCCACGTCTGTTCCGCTTCCTCCCTGCGTCTGTTTACCGCTGGAGTGGATTCGAGTTGTGCGGATGCGCAGCGGATGCCTAGCGGATATAGCAGATGCGTAACGGATGACAACGGATGCAGAACGGATGTCCCCCGTATGCCTAGTGGATGCAGAACGGATGCGTTTGATACATTTTCCGCTCAAAAGTTTTGAGCAGCTCAAAAACTTTTGAGCGGATGAAATGTCAATAGACGGATGCTGGACGGATAGAGAGGAAGCAAAATGGAGGCAGTGAGTACAGAACGGAAGCATCACATTAACCAACGGATGGTAAGTGTTTTTCTCCATTTTACATCCTCTTTCCATCCGTTGGTGCAGTGTTACAGGGGCTTTAAAGAGTGAGTTGCACTTCCATCAAGTTACCATTTCTACTAAAAGATTCATCAGAGAGGCGTGTCAAACTGGCAGCCTGCTGCCAGATGCGCCACATGCAGGCCATGCCCACCCCAGTTCTGCAAAGGGAAAAATCATTGCAAAATGTCACACGATAGCAACATGAGGTGGCAAGTTTGACATCCATGCACTGGAGTATTGATTCTTCTAGGAATCAATAACATGACAAGAAAAGAATTTTCAACAAAGGTAACTCCATTGTGCTGCAATATCTTAAGGAGAAAACCAATTTACCAGCTGTAAGGCTAAAGAATCGGGCTGAGGACAAGCTCGGAGTAAGATAATTACAATGTCACAGAGGACATTGCAAAATAAAGATTATATCAAACAATATTTGTGCCATGATTAACAGATTAGTTCATAACCTATATATGAATTAACCATCCCATATTAGAGAGTATGAAGTCATACTCTGGCTGTTTCCTAAATCCAGCCATTTCTTCCACCGTTGACCCCTTTACTTTGCTTCTTTTTAACTAACTTTCTTTTTCATTTCTTGGCCTTATTTTGATTTAGATTTCTGCAGTCTTTTATTTTGCTGATCTTATATTTTGTTTATTTTTCTTCAGTCATCTTTTCTTCCACTGGATTTTTCAAATAAAAGTCTCTTTTTATGTCCCTGCACATATTTTTTTATGATGTTCTGGTTCATCAGCCTTTCAACCACAACATTTTTTACAGTTCTACTTCTAAAAATATCTTCTTATCCTACTGCCTTTTTATATTACTCAAGTCTATTTCCACTTGACTCTTTGACTCAGCCCTATGTTTATCACTACTGTATATGCTGAAAAAAAAACCAACTTATGATTCTCCATACTAGGAATGGGGAAATTCTTCAGATAAAGATTATTTCTTTGTAATAAATTTTGCTAAAGCCTAAGTAAAAACAAATGAGGTAAACAAAGCAATACTATCTCTGTACTTAGAAGTACATTTGTTAGGGAATAAAATGATATGTGTACAAAAGGGATGTTTTTGTCAACTTAATAAAGTTTTAATGTATTATTTTAACTCAGCTTTTTTGTTAAGACAGAGAAATCTTTTTTTTTTTTCAAAGCACAGAGGTTGACATGATGAAACTCCATTTATTTTGGAAAACAAACAAAAAAGAAAGCAAATTATGAAGCTATCAGAGATGTATGACAGGAGAAAAAAATGCTTAGATTACAAGGCTTGAGAGTAGATAGTGTAGTGAATAGAATCTTTTCAGTCTATTATTATTACTAGCACTTATTATTCTGATTTTATTCTTACTGCAGGATATTCCATAAGAAATCATACAGTTGCTTTAGTTAGTTAATGTTTAGCAAAAAGATGTGTGTCTTCTTGTGCAGCATACATTTTTTTCCATTAATCTGAATATTCCCAGTCTACCAAACAATGCAATTCAATCCAGAGGAAGATATCATGATGTTGCTTCTCCCATCTACCAATCAGCTTTTTAATGTTATATTATTATATACAGTAAATGAGGCAAGGAAGAGAAGATAAATATCATTACCTCCACCCACCACAGTTCTGTGTACTCCTCCTACAATCCAATAACATATTGTGACTTATGAAATAAATTATATCTTAAATGTGGTTTTGAATATTTGAAGTATTGTTTTGAAATAATGAGAATATTTATATGTACCCAAAATACTTCTCCATTCCCCCCCCCCCCCAAATAATCCCAATTTGCTGTGAAATAAGCTGAAATTTAAACAAATAAATGACATCCACCATTCTTTATTTCTTAGTCCATTGAACCCACACCTTACTTTTGATTTAATACAGGGTGGGTTTCTACCAGTTCTGTCCACCTCTGTAGAACCGGCAGCTGTGAAGAGCAGCAGACATATAACTGGTTCTATGTCTGCTGATGTTTTTGCCCACCCATCCACCCAGGTTCTTACCTGATCTTTATTTCCTGATTTTTTAACTTCAGCTGCTGAACGAGGCACAGCTGCAGTTAGAAAAGCAAGAAAAGAGGACTGTTTCAAAGGCTGCTTCTCTGAAGGCAGCTGTTGATGACGATTTACAGGTGCACAGTTCGCAGCCTGCAGTGAAGCTCGTAAATCCCAAACCGGTAGTTAACCCTGTGGTATCCCATCCCTGATTTAATATATTCTTATAAATAATAAAACAATTAAACTAGCAACTGTGGGTGGACGACTCCCCAGTCGGTGGACTAATTGTGATCCTTCCTAAGGAAAGTGATCCTGGCAAAGATATCACTCATACCCTTGTCATCTGTCATATAGATTGCATTCTATAAGCAGCTCCCTTTGATGACCACTTATAAGTCCAAAACAAGCAGCCTACTTGTTAAAAGGTGAGGTTTATATTTTGAAACTGCACAATGTCTATTTCCAATAGAAGGTATTGTCCATTGCACAGACCCATATGAATATAAATAGAATTGGGGGAATGAACCAGAACTCAATGCTTTTTATTATATTCTGTAATGCAGACTTCACCTTGTGATCTGAATTGCATCCCCCTCTTTCTGTTTAGGGGAGATGATAAGAATAGGATTGTTTAGGAAACTTTTTTTTAAAAAAAATTGAAAATTGGTTGTTTGACAGACATCTGAAGAATTATAATTATGCTTTTAATTATGCATGCTTTAAAAGTTATTATGTAGATCTGGTTGATGATTTTATGTTGTAGTCTATCAGGATAATAGTGGTATATCTACATATATAGATTGTTTTTGGCTTAAACAAGGCAGAAAGAACAAGCTACCAAATGACAGATGCTGTTTTTGGGGAACAGCCAAAATTTCTCCATTGAAAGAGATATCACATATAACATCTTAGCCACATTAATTCTGTTCTCATAAGTGCTAAAGCTGCTTAAAAAGTTGATTTAATGCATATGTTTTTAATCAATCAAAATATATATTTTTTTAAACTCTTGATCTCTCTGATATTTCTGAAATGTAATCGATATTTTCGAATTATTTTATCTCCAGTACTTCAATAGGACTTTCAGTAAAAAGAATATGGAAGAATATGCTTTTCTCAATTCAAAATTATAATTAAATAAATATGAAGTTCATAAAATATTATGCTATAGTCCCAATTCATTTCTTGGTTGTTTCAGACCTGAGCACTGGGCCCTACATATGAGAATGAAATTCAGCATAGATAAAAGTAAAGTCACACTTAGCTAAGAAAAATCAGATGCACACATGCAGACTAGGTGAAGCCTGGCTTAATGTCAGTAAATGTGAAAGTGATCTTGGAATCCAAGTGGACAAACACTTAAATATGAGTCAACCATACAGTGAACAGTTGCAGGAACTGGGAATGTCTAATCTAACTAAGAAAAAGACTAGGGTTGACATGATATAAATCTTCCAATATTTAGGGTTCTGTCACTGAAGGGATGAGGTCAACCTATTCTTTAAAACACATGAAGGCAAGACAAGAAGTAATGGATGGAACCTTCCCTCTCTAACAAAGAGAGACCCAACTTGTGGTTGCTCCATCACAGGAAGTTTTTAAGAAGAGATTGGACAATCATTTTTCCAGAATGGTATAGGGCCATGATGGTGAATGCAGGTGGCATGCAGAGCCCTCTCTGGGTACATGAGCCATTGCTCTAGCTTAGGTCTGCCATGCATGAATGTGTGCCTGCTGCAGGCCAGCTGGTCTTCAGGTCTCT
The DNA here is from genome assembly GCA_015471245.1 of Laticauda colubrina. Taxonomy (NCBI): domain Eukaryota; kingdom Metazoa; phylum Chordata; class Lepidosauria; order Squamata; family Elapidae; genus Laticauda; species Laticauda colubrina. Next base: position 6,478,214 of record BLBF01000026.1, on the reverse strand, counting down.
GCTGTGCATGCACAGGATGGTGGGGTGCATGTGTGGGGAGTGGGTGCATGCACGGGGTGGGGCGAATGCATGGGGACATGTGCACATGCACAGGAGACATGCACAGGGGGTGTGCATGCATGCATGGGGAACACACACATCTGCAGGGAAATGCTCATGCAATGTGTTTTGGGAATGCAATCACATGCATGTGCTTTGGGACTTGAAAAGGTTAGCCATCACTGGTATAGGGTCTCCTGCCATGGGGAGGGATTGGACTAGAAGACTTCCAAGGTCCCTTCCAACTGTGTTATTCTGTATTCTGTATGGGGTGCACAACCCATCAATATGTTGTGAGTGCAAAAGGGCTGGAGAAGGGTATGCATTTTACCACCATTCCTGCCAGTTTTCTTATTGACCTTTTGGGGATACTGGCAGGGAAGGTCAAATAGGGATCATGTGATTGTGGGCAACTATTTGAAAGTATGAGACAGTGGCCAAGTGCCCAGTTCATGATCATGTTATCACAGAAATGCTGGGATGGCCGGAATTCCAAGGATTCGTTATAGCTTCATCACAATTTCAAACAGTTGCTAAACAAATGGTCCTAAGTCTAGGATTACCTGTATGTTTTACAAAGTATGTTAATATACAGTATTTACTTGGCTAGAAACATATTTAATAATGGGAAATATTACTCATATTTCCCATTATTCATCATTTTAATATCTTCTAGAATATATTCACATGCCTCTTTTGCCTTATTTTACCAAAAGCAGCATGATAAACATTTTTTTTTTTCTGAAACAGTTCAGCTGGATCAGTTTGCTTCATAGCAGAGGTGGTATTCAATTGGTTTGCACCTATTCGGGAGAACTGGTAGTGGGGATTTGGCATGGGTTGCAGAACTGGTGGTGACCCCAGGCTGACCACGCACCTGAACTGGGTTGCCCTTTCGTCCACCTGTCCCAGTTGCTCTCCTAGATTTCTATACCATGTGGTGGCCATGGCACAGCTCGGGTGGATGTCCCAGGGCTGCTGCATATGTGCACTGCATGTACAGCTGCTAGACGTGCAGTGTGCATGTACAGCAGCCCTGGGGCATCTGCCTGCCTGCCCACCCTCCCAGAGCACATTTTCTTCCTTCTCCCGGTGGTGAACGCACCTCTTCGAGCCAAGGCCAGTCTTTCATGGCCAGCCAGCAGGTGGGTGGGCAGATATCCCAGTGCTTCTTGCCCCCCTTGTCATGAATGCCTGAAGTAGCCCCTTGGGCTGGCTGAGCCGGGAGCCATCATTCCCAGGTTTCTACTTGCCTGTGCTTGATTGACACCTCTTCACTTTGCCTGAAGTAGCTGGTCCTGTCCTTCCCCCTCCCTCCCTCGCCTGGCCTGAGAAGGTTAGGGAGACGGCAGGGGATAGCGAAGCAGCCAGATCCCTATCTTCCCCTCTCTCTCCCCCACTCTCTGTGTCTGTGTGTATGTGCCGGTCGCAAGTGGAGAAGGAGAAGGGTTGTCTAAACTGAACTGGCTGAACAAGGATCACCAGCTGTGCTGGAAGCCTCTCATCGATTTCCATTTAACATTGCCAGTGCCTCCAGCTCCAGCCACGCAGAGGCAGACATGTGTGTGTATTTGCCATTTCCACCTACCTTCTGCTGTCCATGTGTGACAACCCTATTCCCAATGAGGGAGAAGACTGAATTTTTGCTTCAGCCCACCACTGGATTTTGCTGCTGCCACTTCCTTGGTGGCAGCTGATCATGGGACCTCTAGTTCCTCAAGTGCCATCTTCGGTGTTACTTGCTGAAAGTTGGGGAAAAAAACACACAGAAAGCAGATCCAGCAGCAGTTTGAGTAGTAGTCCTGGTAGCAGCAGTGGCAGTGATTTCTGTGGCAGGACTCACCCCACCCTCAGCCATCAGCTGCCCCGAGCTAAAGAAGCTGGCTGCATTGGGGGGAGTCGACCAACTGCCTTTTCTCCTTCTCCCCAGCCCTTCCAGTGTAGTCTGCAAACCCCCCACCTTCCACTCCATGCTGCAAAGCTTGACAGCCCCTCAAATACTGCAGAGTTCCACCCAACAGCCTATTGCAAAGCTCAACTATCTCTCTCCATCCTCCTCACCCTGCCACCCCGAACACCAATGCTTGCCTTGCTCCACATGACAACCAGCAGAAAGCAAGTCAATGTAGCTTTCCTCCTTCTTCAGATTGGGGGGGGGGGGAAACCTTCCACTCGGGTGGTTTGTGCCCTGTGGAAGCTCCTCTGTTCACTGCTTGCATGAGTGACCACCAAGCTATTACATCTGACTATTCTACCTGGGGTTCTGCAACTCTATAGGCAGTTATTCAGCTATAAAATGCACTCTACCCATGAACAAAGGGGCTGTTTTTATTTATTTTGAGAGTTTTCTATCCTATCAGAGAAACGTGTTCACATTTGTATCTGTGAAAACTAAACCTCCAACTGCTCTGTTCAAATCATTTGCCAAAGCCTCCTCACTGATAAAATATTCTCCCTCCTTTCCATTGTCCCACAGAAGCCCACTCCAATAACACTGTTACTAATAACTCAGTTCTATGGAGTAGAACTATCACCCTCCTCATGGCAACCTACTGCAATGCCGTTATCTCTGCTCTCTTTAAGTACCCATTCCTAAAGTGTAGGTACCATGGGGTAAGAGAATAAGCATGCACAGCTGATGTCAAAAAAGGCTCCTGGGTGCTCCCTTCCCATTTCTCTTCCAACGTGTGCATGCCACCCTCTTCATGGACCTGCCACAGCTGCTGGTTGCGAGAGGAGGAGAAGGGTCTGTCTGAACAAGGATCGCCAGCCTCATTGGAAGTGTCCCTTCAGGCGACCTTTCTCCTCCACCTTCTCCTCACATGTGCAGGCCATCCTCCCAGACCCACCATGGCCACCGGTCATGAGTAGGAGAGGAGAAGGGTCACCTGAAAGGACTGGCTGAAGAAGGATTGCCAGCCATGCTGGAAGCGTCCCTTGAAAGTAACAAAGAGTGTTTGGTTCAGCCACATCTTTGAGAGAGAGAGAGAGAGACACTAACATACAGAGTGAGATACACACACACACACACACACACAGAGGAGAGAGAGTGGGGAAGATAAGAAAAGGGGGAGAGAGAGAGAGAGAGAGAGAGAGAAATACAGAGGGGAGAGAGACAAATGGGGGGAGGAGAGAGAGAAAAAGAGAGGGAAAAAGAAAAAGAGGGAATGAGAGAGGAAGGGAGAGACACAAGAAAGAAAAGAAAGAGAAAAGAGAAAGAAAGAAAAAAGATAAAGGAAGCGAAAGGAAGAAATGAGATAGACAAAGAAAAGGAGAGATGGAAGGAAGGGACAAAGAAAGAAAAAGAAAGAAAGAGAGGCAGGGAGGGAGGAGACCATGAATGAGATATATGGATGGGTAGATAAATACATAGAAGGAGGGTGTTGTAACTATGTATCATTTATGTGTTTGCAACTGTGTATCATTGCAACTATGTATCATTCAGGCATTTGCAACATTGTATCATTCACGTGTAATCATTGAGCTTCTGTCTCCTCAGTGACCTTTTACAGGGCATGTACAGAGGCAAGGAGCTAAACCTCTGTAGAAATAGCCTATTTACATTTGAGATTACATTTCTGGCATGCAGCTTTGTGAAGAAGGAATATCCTGATCGAATTATAAATCTTGCCATCCTGTCTGACCTGGTATCTTACCTTGTTTGAGCTATTGTAAATCCTTTGTATCCTGTCTGACCTGGGCTTGACCTAGGCTCTGAATAAACAATCACCCCCTTTTGAATGATCATAATAAAAGAGCATGTGCCAAGACATTCTGGGCGCACTCATCCCGAGGAACTTCGTCTCCTGTTGTTTCTTTCTCCTTTCGCTCCCTATCATGAGACGCCCATCTGATGCGGGATAGCAGATACCGCATTCTGGTGACCCCGACATGATCCCCTAAGGGGGATACACCGCGACGCGCTCATAATTACCCGCTCGATGGGAGCTGTGCATCGCCAGGCCTGAAGCGAATTGCACATCATCGGATCTGAAACACGGTCTCGACTTTCGTAAGTATGGGCGGAAACTTTTCTCATCAACAGACAGAGCATCTGAAGGAATTGAGGGAGTTAGTCGCTTCTTCTTCTAAATATTCTGCTAATTTAAAGGGCTCGCCTGTAAAAATTAAACCTATTGCTACATTATTGACTTATGTGTGGCAACATTGTCCCACTTATCCAGAGAAAGGGTCCTTAAAAATCTCCATTTGGCAAAAAATTGGTGACTATCTCCATAGTCCTCCTCGTGCACCTATTGGCATTTTGGTCACTTGGAGGAAAATTATGGAGGCTTTAAAAGTCTATTATAAAATAGAAGCAGAAAGTGTATTTGAATCTCCCCCACCAAGTTATGATAACTTTTCTGTCCTTCAACCCTCCGCTCCCAATGATCATAAGTCATTACGAGAGCCTCCCTCCATCCAATCCACTTCTTTAAATGTAGAGCTCTCGTGTCCTCCACCACCCTCCCGAGGTGGGGGGGGGGGTGTTGTAAAAGCTATTCAACAATGCCCAATCTGACAGCAGCCCAAAGCCATGACTATTTTCACCAAAATAAAAAGGCATTACAAAAACAATTTTCTCCAACTCAGGCAGAAGCTGCTGCCATTATTCAACAATGCCCCATATGTAGTAAGCAAGGACATTTCATTCCCATAGGAGTAAATCCTAGAGGATTAAAAGCTTGTGAAATTTGGCAAATGGATGTAACTCAGTATCCACCTTTTGCCCCTTGGAAATATTTGCACGTTTCCATCGATATATATTCAGGGTTTATTCTGGCTACTCCTCAAAGGGGAGAAACTGTAAAACATGTCATCAATCATTCAATTCGTACCTTTGCCTAGCTGGGACGTCCAAAAGAAATCAAAACAGACAATGGACCTGCCTATACGAGTTCTGCTTTCGAGGATTTCTGTAACAGATGGGATGTAACTCACAAGTTTGGGATTCCCTAGAACAGCCAGGGGCAGGCTATTGTGGAACGAGCTCACTTATCTTTGAAACATGCTCTTGATCGATATTCGTTGCGGGAAAAACCTCCCAACCTCCCAGCATTGCAAAATTCTCTTAACATTTGTCTTTACACTTTAAATTTTCTTAATCTGACTGGCATTCCTCCTACTTCTGCTGCCTCACGTCATTTTTCCTCCCCTTCACCCCCCCCTAACAGACCTCTGGTACATTATCGCAGATTGCCAGATCCCGCCTGGCAGGGTCCCGCTGAGCTTCTCACCTGGGGACGAGGCTACGCTGCGATTTTACTACCAGACAAAACCACTTGCTGGGTCCCTGGTCGGGCGATAAGACCCTATCATGGGAATTCCTCCACTACATCTGCATCTTAAACTCTTCCTGATATTCTTACCTATATCCTCTTTGCAATTTCTACCTTATTCATATCCTACTTATACCTTTGTTCAACATGGTCATTGGACCACATTAGATTTTCACTTTATTAATTATGATAGTGACTGTCCTATTGTTTGTTGGCATAATACTCTTCCCATAAATCTATCTCCTTATATTCACACATACTTCAACAAAACCTATGCTTCCTGTCAAAAGATTATTCGTGTTAAAGCCACTTCATTAACAGAAGGCTATTATACTTGTTCCATGTGGGTACGTCATGAAAATGCTTCCCATAGCTTTCACTCTGTCACTTCTGTTTTGTTTACAGAACACTCTATCACTCGCTCTTTTGTTCCTTCTTTACTCTTCCTATGGAAAAGACCCTTAAAATCTTTTCCTCTATTCAAGCTAGATATAGGGGGACCTAAATGTCCTTCTCTTGTATTATGGGTTCCTCCAACCCAACTAACATCCTTGATGAATGACCAAATTAATCTTCATTGTCATTATTGTAATTATTATCCTTTTTCTACTAATTGCATTCCCTTCTCATCTCGTAAATGTTCTACAACTAACTTGTCCATAGTCCTCTCTCCTACTTGTGATGCTTTTATATACCCGAACTCTGATCCTGCCAACAAACGACGTTTCAAAAGAACTGTCCATGATGATCCGCAGAAGCCTCATAGAAAATATAATATTACTTGGACTATAAAAGACTTTCAAGGCATTCGTTTAAGCTCTACAACCAATTCTTCTCGCATAGAAGACTTCTACCCACCACTTCAATTCGATTTGGCAGAAATGCTTGTAGGCTCCACCGCCTACAACTCGCCTTCTCATCCAACGGAGCCTAGTCATAGAGTTGTAAATAAATATTGGTTTTATGTATGCCCCGGACAGCCCGTTTCCAACACTCAGACCCCTGCCCAATGACTTCTCGACTGCGGGGGGTCGTCGGATTACTTTTGCAAAGCCTGGTCGTGTGTTTCAACTGGACATATTTATTGGGATCCGGGCACTAAGGATGATCTCATTACTGTCACTCGCACCACATGGGATATTCCATGCAGTGATAAAAAATTGCCCAAATGCAACCCGGTAACCGTAAAGTTCATGGACCAAGGCAAGAAAAGTACCCTATGGGACACTGGCTTGAAATGGGGTGCCCGCCTAAAAGGAGTCTGGCCGGAAAAGCATTATGGAAATATTTTTTACATTCAACGTCACATTGAACTCCCTCGCTCTAACCCGGTGGGACCACATGAAAAGGTTATTAAATCCCCATTCTTGCAACCCATAACACAGGGAGTTAACCCATTGATTCCAATGATCAAAGCTTCCTATGCTTTGCTGAACTCTTCAAACTCATCAATTGACTCCACATTTTGGCTTTGTATTTCTGCCTCTCCACCTTTTTACGAAGCCATCGCTTCCCAAGAATCCATTGCTAATTCCACATCAGACGAACGTTGCCGTTGGAGGAACTCCACTATTACTGTTTCTTCCATCACTGGGGTCGGTTGTTGCTTAGGAAATATTCCATCCAATTACTCCCAATATTGTCATAATGTTTCTAATGGCTATCATTGTAATGTATATCTTCCTAAGAACCGCCTTGGCTGCACCCACACGATCGGAGGATACTCTGAAGTCTACACCACTTCAGGAGGAAATTTAACATCACGCCTGAAAGGAATGTATTTTATCCCTGGCAATAACTCTGTCTGGGCTTGTTCCACCGGTCTCACAGCATGTGTCTACGGGGATGAACTTATTAAATCCAAATCATTTTGCATTCAAGTATGGCTTGTACCAAAAATTAACGTGTATAACTCTGATGATTTTATATCCCTACAGGCACCCATGGAATACCCCCTCAGAGCAAAGTGAGAAATTATTAGTACTCTCACTCTAGGTTTACTGCTTGCTCTGGGCACCACGGGCGCAGCCACGGGCATTGCAGGACTAGCTGTCTCTGACCACAAAATTACAGCTCTGGGTTCAGTCATTGATGATGATTTATTATGAATTGAGAAATCAATTACAGCTTTGCAAAACTCCTTGACGTCCCTCTCGGAAGTGGTCTTGCAGAATCGTAGAGGCTTAGATCTGTTATTTTTAAAACAAGGGGGATTGTGTGCTGCGCTTAAAGAAGAATGTTGTTTTTTTGCTGATAACAGGGGGATCGTGTTGGATTCTATGAAAGAATTAGAAAAACACTTAAAAAATAGAGAAAACGAAAGGTTAAACATGTATAATTGGTATCAAGGCTTG
>BLBF01000026.1:6424597-6470142 GCA_015471245.1 Laticauda colubrina | reverse complement strand
TCCTGTCTGACCTGGTATCTTACCTTGTTTGAGCTATTGTAAATCCTTTGTATCCTGTCTGACCTGGGCTTGACCTAGGCTCTGAATAAACAATCACCCCCTTTTGAATGAGCATAATAAAAGAGCATGTGCCAAGACATTCTGGGCGCACTCATCCCGAGGAACTTCGTCTCCTGTTGTTTCTTTCTCCTTTCGCTCCCTATCATGAGACGCCCATCTGATGCGGGATAGCAGATACCGCAGGAGGGAGGGAGGGAGAGAGAAAAAAAAGGAGAGGAAGGAAGGACACAAACCCTGGCTTCAGAAGACTCTTTGAAACACACAGAAATCTAGGGCTGGCCTGCAAGGGATCTCAGAGGTCATCTTGTCTAACCCCCTCCTCCAGCAAGAGATCCTTACAGAATCATAGAATATCAGGGTTAGAAGTAAGTGTGTGTGTGTGTGTGTGTGTGTGTGTGTGTGTGTGTGGCTGTCAAAACTCCAAAACAGGTCAAGTAGCTATGGGGAGATCAGTCATAAATTAGAACACTTGCTAAACAACTGGCCATTAAGTGAGGACCACTTGTATTTGGTTTGCTGGTCACATGGTCACCTGGCCATGCCCACTCATATGGCCACAAAGACATGGCCACCCAGTCACATGGCAACAAACCCATGCCCATCTGGTCATGTGACCAAGTCATGCCCACATAGTCACATAACCACCAAGCCACACCCACAAATTAAGCCACGCCCACAGAACTGGCAGTAAAAAATTTTGAACGCTACCACTGCTTCATAGTATTTGCAGTTAAATTCTTTAGAATGTTAAACAAACCAAACTTCCTCCTTTATTTTAGTTGCATTTTCATTAGCCCCTATTAGGTTCAGATTGGATGGTTGGAAATTTTTTTTAAAAAACAATGGCTTTCTTTACTCAACGGACATTTTTTGGTTATATACATTGTATAAAGGGCTGGAAACACAATGGTCTCACAATGGGTATAAAAAGCACTTACAAAGAAATAGGAGAGTGAGAATGAGAGAAATTGACAAAAAGTGTTGGACATTATTAATGCCAGTGGTAAGCCAAGGAAAACTGTTTTTAATCATTGTCCAGAAAACCTCAAGGCAAGGTAGCCTTTATTTTATAACATATTTTACAACATCCTATGTGTTTTTAAATAAATAATAATAATATAGAACACATTTCAACCTTTAAATATCTTGGTATAATATTTTAACACTCAGGAATTTGACAGCAGTAAATTAAATCTTTTCCAATAAGGCCAATAGTAGCACTAAAACTATACTTCTTAAAGATAAATCCATCTCGCTTAGTGCTCTATGGGTCTCAGATATGCATACAAAATAACTGTGGATACAACAGAATCCGTATTCTTAAGAGCACTAAATTGAGTACTTCATTGGATTTCAAATACTGCTCTTTATTCAAAGCTGGATTGATTCCCTTGGAGTCTGTCTATGTTGGGTCAACTTTTCACTTAAGCTTAACTTTTCCAGTCATTCCTTGGAGAGTCAAGATCCAAAGTAACTTACATAAATATGTTTTCCCAAATAATTGTTTCTTAACCTTGATATTCCCAAAAGTGAAATCTCTACAGGTAATCCTTGACTTATGACCACAAATGAGCCTCAAATATATGTTACAAAGTGAAACAATAAGCAAGTTTGCCCCAGTTGATGACTTTTCTTGCCAGAGTTGTTAAGTGAATCACAGCAGTTGTTAAGTTAATAACATTATTGTTAAGTGAATCTGGATTCCCCATTGACTTTGCTTGTCAGAAGGTCCCAAAAGCTGATCACATGGCCCCAGGACACTGAAACTGTCATGAATATTAACCAGTTGCCAAGCAGCTGAATTTTGATCACATGACCATGGGAATGCTGCAAAACGGCCGTACGTGTGAAAGAAGTTCAGAAAGTAACTTTTTTCAGTGCCATTGTAACTTTGAATGGGCACTAAATAAACTGTTGTAAGTTGAGGACTACCTGCAATTTGGCAGTAGAGTTTGATGTAGCTGATCAGGAAGAGGAAAGTATATTAAGCCCCTGAATTTGGTTATAAACAACTGGGATATCTTTCTTGTTTGTTTGTTTTTTTAAACTATATCTCCTGTGCATTTTATTCTGTTTTCTAAACTATGAAGGCCAGATCTGAAGGGGAAACTTATTCTATAGGACAGAAACCAATATGAAGAAGATGTGCTTCCCATCAAATGGTGTTATACTATCACATCATAAACTAAAATGGCAGGGACTAGAAGTGTGGCCACATTATATGACTTGGTGGAACAGGCATACATCCTCAGCACAAGGCTGTCTTGCAAGTGATATAGCCCCATGCCATGTAGGGCTTTCAAGGTGATAAACAGCACACAAAAGTGAATCTAGAAAGAAACTGTAAAGTAGTATGTCCTTAACACACAGCAACAGTACAGTACGAGTAAACTGTGGAAAGCCAGAACTGCATGCAATGTATTGTTCTCTTTGTATTCTATTTTTCTATTCTTTTCTTAGCTGACAGTTTAACTTGTTGGTCAGTGACTACAATAAGGATTATCTGTCTACTTAAACAGCATTGTACCACTTGATCACCACATAATATTTTTAAAGTATCTTATGAAGAAATAATCCATTTTTTTAATGCAGAGGAAAATATATACAGTAATGACTCAAGCTGTAGCAAAAGAGATTCAAATACAGAGAACAATTTATAGGAACTAAAGTAGGAGAAGCAGCTTTTTATTGCTATGGGATTGAAAGCAATACCAGCGAATGTTCCGTGTTTCCCCGAAAATTCGACTTACTCAGAAAGTAAGTCCTAGCTTGATTTCTACATATATGCCCAATATAATTGTTGCAATTGTGTCATATGAAGATGTATAGTGGATCCACTGGGATAATATTGCCTGGCTTCATATGCAGAAGGTTAAGTAGTCTTAATTGTAAACTCAATAGAAAGTTATTTGCAGGTAGCTAGTTAAGCTGTGCGCAAATCCACCTACACATACCAGGATCTAGTTTCTAAAGGCAATTTAGCTGTCATCTTTTATTCTTATTTTTCTCCAAACAAAAATAAAATTCAAAGTTACACCATTTCTTTTGATTAAATATATAGCATAAATATGAAATCTGAGGTAAAATAAAACTGGATTTCTACAAACTCCTATACTCCACGAAAAAATGTTGTATACAATCAGAAGAATCTCTAATGCTGCAAAAGATTTGTGCTAGGACTTGAACCTCTGGAGCACAGATTCATCCAGTGTCTTTAAGCCACTGAGCCACCAGGTGAGAGGTTAAGAAGTTAAACTCTTACATAAAAGAACCCAAGTTCCTCTGTTCTGGCTTAATTTTATTTACTTTGTAAGCTATCATCAGAATCCAAACATACTGTCTAAATATAAATTTGGCAATCAGGAGTTCAAAATATTTTGGGGGACAATAAATAGTTTCAATTGGATGGCTTAGTTACGTCAGTGATCTCCAACCTTTCTAGTTTTGTGGGTCAGCGGGAGAAAAAGGGGATGGTTCTGTGTGAGCAATGGGCAAGCTTTTTTGTGTTCAAGTGAATCTATACATATGCGCACATTCACACATGCTCACCTGTCACTTCCAGAGCCCAATTCTGAATGGTGGTGGCCAGGTAATGGGACCTCTGAATAATGTCTTCAACAAACTTAATAAAAACTCGAAAGGTTATCTTATGAAATTTTGGTCATTTTTTAAACATTGTTTGTTTTAAATCAATTGCATGTTGCTATTTGAGCATGGCATATTTCTAGCCTCTAAATAAGATAGAATTGGATAAAAATACTTTTATCTTTATAGAAAAATAAATATAGTTCCTATCCATTTATTTTTGTGTTATAATCATACATCATATGTGTACATATAATGTATATACAATCATACATTTATATTTATTAATAAATATACTGCCGAGCAATTATCTCTACAGTATTGCTCTAAGCTTTTGTTATAAAATATATTATAGATTAATATATTGTAATATGTTGTAAATTATTATAGATATTATAGAGTTATAGATTGAGATTTTATCTTTCTTATTTAAATTACCTGGATTATTGTCATAGGCACTGTTAATACAAACACATAGAGCATACATATGTAGAAGAATGCACAGGCCTTTCAGATCATTAACTAAGCAGAGTCTTCCACCAGAAAGAAAACTGCAGAGAGTTATCATTAAAAACAGCAATATTTTTAGGAATGTGGGTGTGGGGGATAAGTTCAGAAGAAAAAAACATATACCATGGCAATTAATATTCCATTTTTGCTGTACCAGCTCCAAATATAGACTATCAGTTGATCTCCTAAGGAAGAAAAATTGTTCATATGAAAATAATCAGAGGTTATAATAGTGTCTATATTTTTGATTATCTAGATTTAAAAAAACAAAAAACAAATGTACTACAGTTTCATATTCTAGAGTTGGAGTTCTGTAATCTTGTCATACAAATCTTTGTGTTGGAGATTAAAAGATAAATCAGTTTTATTAATAAGGATGCTCTTAGACTGTAATCATTCGGTAAGGCACATAAGATGCAATAAAATGGATTTATAAGTTGTTTTGTCAAATTGATGCAATGAATAATATTTGCAATAGAATCACTAAGGATTTAAAGATAATCTTTCTCGTTATCTTGTCAAAGTTTCAGGTTTACCTCTTATCAGATAGATAGTACAAGTAGGCCATATTTAGTTTCTTTAATGTAGCATTTATAGATAGAAATGTGACAGCTTCAACTCTCCAAAATGTTCAAGGTGGTCCCTTTTGCACATTTCTCATTACAAAGTAACTCTTCTCTATCCCTGTGTTCCTTCTTTCTACAAACATTTTTCTGACAGTTTTGTCAATGACTCTGTTTGGAAATGAGGCCACATGGTGCTATAAAGTGTGGCAAAAGATGTTTGCATGATTTAGCTTTAGCTTCTGTTTGATATTTTGTTTCAGCTTTCATTTAATACCCAGTAAGACGATGCTGTGTTTGCCAACAACGTTGGTAATACATTTCTGACTTACACTGCGGAAGTGTTCATGGAAAGCTAAAATGTAATTATAGATTATAAATTATTACCTAAATTCTTCATCTCCAGTTTGTTATTAAAATAAATGCTCAATGTATTAGGGGCTCAATATCAGTGTTATGAATAATGAATAGAAGCACTCTGCCACAAATGCCATCTAGATTTGAAGTGTTTGCATATGATATAGTTAGTCATAATTTTAACTGGAGAAATATAAGAAATAATTCAAACAAATTTTTAGATGTTAACAAGTTTATAACATATTGCTTTAACATTTTATTTCGGCAGTGGCAACACTTAACCAAAGATTATCTATATATGTTTGTTTATTTATAAGTTTGATGAACTCCCTCATTCCAGAGACTCTAAGTGGTATACAATATCAAAACACAAATAAGGAATAGGATAATAATTTAAAAAAAAAACTAAATAAACATCAACAAGCAATGAGCAGAGCTTTTCCACTGTCAGCCTAATTATCAGAGTCAGGCAATACCCATTTATTTATCTGCTTAATTTTTTTTAAAAAAAACCCAGATTTGAACTCTTATCTGTAAGGTCATTAAACTGTGGACTAATTTTATCTCAGTGAATAAGATGATGCACAACAAGCGAGATCCACAGAAAATGCTTATTCTATACCTTCATCACCGTTTAATACCTCTCTGATAGGAAGCATTTGGCATTTTTTTCTTCAGTAAGGTTGGGTAGGTATAATTTACAATTTCTAAGACACCCACATCATATTTCATTTCATTCCAACCCCACTCTTTGGTAATTTAATTCGGTAAATCTTCAAGGTACACAACTAAATACCTCACATCACAGTTTGGAATAACATTCAATTTTTGCTACTGAAATGTCAAGTATGTCTTTTGAGAGAAAGGAAGAAAGACCGCCCTCTTGCTTTACAACATGTTTTCAATGTTAAATATTTAATCCAGATAGATTTCATCATTATATATCATTCTTGTTAAATGACATTATCTAAAAAAAAGAATTTTGTTCCAACCAAAAATCTTTATCTTGCATGAACTGTAAGCCCTAATCATCTCAATTATAACACATCATGGCTCGAACTATCTTGCTTTGCATGTAATGAGACTATCTCATATATTAGTTTCACCTTTTAAGTTGTATTACTGAAATAAATGAACTTTTGCACAATATTCTAATTTTTCAAGTTTTACCTGTGGTACATCCAGTGGTCTTAGTAATAAAACCTTAATAATAATTTACTTAGGATGCTATGGAGGAAGGCACTGGGCCTTTTGGGGGATACATTAAAATAATGGTATAAAGGGAATTTAATTTTTTGGTTAGCAAATGAATTTGCCTCTCAAAAGGAAGTAGGACTAGGACATTAACTTGTTACCAAATTCTGAAAAAGCAATTTCATTCAATGAAACTCTGTTTGATTTTACTGAAAGGATTATGTTTAATTCTCTTCTGGCTGATATGCTGACATTCATTAATTTGCCTGTTCGGTGAGCAAAAGCTTTTGCTCTCTCATACATTAGCATTTCTGATAAGTTCTAAAATTCTTTATAAATAGCTATATTTGAATGTGCTCATGTGCTCTGCTTTGCTGGAATATGTTTTCTTTCATTCTTCCCTCCCAAAAATGTTTGAAGATACAATGACAATAAAAAAATGCCTGATTCTTGAATCTACAATCAGTAGATTTCAATTTGTTATCATTTTATTTTAATTTGAAATACCGTGTTTCTTAGAAAATAAGACAGGGCCTTATTTTCTTTAGATTGTCTTTTCAAGTGATGTCTTAATTTCTCCAAAACATGCCTCACCTAGCCACTGGTCTGCTTCTATCATGGTTGAAAGGAATGCTCCATGGGCCTTGCCTCTCCACTAAGCAGCTTCTTTAGTGGCAGAAAGGAACGCAGTGGTGGGATTCAATTTTTTTTTTACTACCAGTTCTGTGGGTGTGGCTTGATTGGTGGTCATGTGACTGGGTGGGCATGGCCAATTCAGCAAGGTGGTGCAGCACCTTGCTCCGAGTGATGTGGAGTTGGCATGCTCACTCAGTCACTTGATCGATGATGCAGACACAGGGTGATTTCCTATGTATCTTCTCCTCCTCTTCTGCTCTTGGGCTGCCAAACAAAAAGCCAAACTAAAGATCATGACTGTCTGCCAAGTCTGCCTGCTGAATGGGTTTCCTTTTGGGGTAGTTTTTGTTTTGCTTTTTGCCAGAAGCCCCTCGGACATAAATTTGCACCACCAAATCTTACTGTGCCTTATTGTTGCAGCACTACCTGTTGCTGCTGCTGGTGCTGCTGTGGCCGTCTGGCTGCCCAAGTAAAGAACTGCATTGGCTCAGGGCGACTGTGAGAAGCAAGAGGGGAAGTCAAGGTACTTGCCTCATAGCAGTCAATTTCACTCTCTCTCACTCCAGTGAGCCACTTCCAGCATGCACAAGGAGAGTGAAGGCAGGAAGACACCATGCAGATGCATTTTAAAAGTCAGAGAACTTTGCCCCTATTTCTCGTGTATTCAGGAGCTACACCTCTCCCAGTGATGAGTTGGCAGTGATCTAACAAAACATCTTCCAGTTCTTAAAGATCAACTTTAAGAATGCCCTGTTATGAATGATAGCCACCTAACAATATATAAACCAGGAAAGTCATTTAATACTGTTGTATCTTTAAGAGAATGCTGTAATTGTGATTGGCTGAGGTTCCTCCAACGGCCATAAGATGGCTCCAGAAACCTGGTTTGTTACTCTTCTTGCATTTCCTTTTGCTTTTTGCCTGAATGTCATTCTGCTTGGATTGCTGTTGTTGAGATAATTCCCCGTTTAGGAGAATGAGTGCACACAGGGAGACGTAGTGAGAGTGGTGAAGAATAACACACAACCAGCACACAGATACACTGTATATTAAACTGTAGGTTTTTATTTCCAGTAAATGGTTAAGCAATGTCCAACAAGCAGTCCAAGTCATACACGGTTATAGCAGTCAGTTTTCAGTCCAGGGATAATCCAAATATCAAAGTCCAGTATCAAAAACAATTCAGTAATAGACTCACATCAATCCAAGAATAACGATGATCAACAACAGTCAATAGGGAAATGCAGGAACCAAAAACAGCGAACATCAGAACATCAACCAACTAGCAACTAGCAACACTCAGGACTAAACAACCCAGGTTTCTGGCTCCATCTGATGGCCATTTGAGGAACCACACCCATTTACAATTTTTGCATTCCCTAAAAGTGACAGTATTAAAATGTCTATCCTGGTTTATATATTTCCAACCCAACTGTTAGGTGACTTACATTCCTAACATTCTCCCCTTTGGGTATGTATACAATATATACAACCTTACATTCTCAGTCCATAATCTCACAGCAAGCCTTATGCTTTACGTGAATTTACATCTGTAGCAAATCTTGCATTGCAATATGCAGTTAGACTTAGTACATCCTTAGGCTCCAAATGCAATGTATAATGCATTGTTTGTTTCAGATATCTTAACACACGTTTATCAGCTTGCCAGTGCCTCTCAGTTGGCTCAGTATTAAACCATGCTAACTGGTTAACACAGTATGCTATATCTTGACCAATTACTTGGCCTTGAGCAATTACTGAGATAAAATAAACTACCAATCAAGGATTGATAAATGTTCTTATCAAAAATAGGACTTTGAACATCACTATGACTAAACTCCAGGCTCATCAGTGTTTTAGTTGGTTTACAAAGTTCCATTTTAAAACTTTTTAGTGACTGGTTAATCTTATCTGCCTGTGCGATTTTATATCCTCCCCTAGTTCTATGTATCTTTAAACCAAGATATTGTTTAATTTCTCCTAACTGTTTTATCTTAAATTTCTTCTCTAACAGTGACATTACTTTTGTAGCTTAATATTCAGTTTTTGTGATTAATGCTATGTCATCAATAAACAATAGCAACAATGAAACTACAGCATCACCATCCTTTTAAAGCTAACATGGATCAGCCATGCCAGCTACAAAACCTATCTGAGATAATTCCTTAACTATACACTGGTTCCACTCATATCCTGATTGCTTCAAGCCATAAAGACTCTTTTTCAATCTCAGCAATCAGTTGTATTATCATTTTTGATACCTAAAGGTGTCTTTAAATATGCAGTGTGTTGCAACGGTTGCAACGGCATGCAGATAAGCTATCTCTACATCCAAATGATTTATAATGTATTTCTCCTTAGTTGGCCACACTAAAGCTGCTGATAATGTAGTAGCCTTCAGACTAGGTGCAAACACCTCGTCGTAGTCATTTGCTGTCTGATTGAACCCCTGATGAACCCTTGAATTCTTGAGCACGTTGGGTGGAATAAACTGGAACAGGAATCCAGCAATGATATTATTATTGATACCTAAATAGTCCCTAAAGATAAAATCAGTAAACCCCAAATAGCCATTAAAGAGGAAGAACAGGAGGAAGTAGGAAGACATGCACAAGCCAGTGCCTGACCATAGGAGAAGCGGAGTGAAGCTGGAGTTGACGTCTCTCGCAGCACAAAGAAGCCTCCCAAATGGCTGGATGGTCTCCTCTTTCTCTGCCTGTTTGTTCTGTATGACTGAGGAGAGGAGACCAGCCAGAAAAATGGACCGCTGCTGGAGGTGACTCTTTTTTTGGTCTCCAGCCACCTCCTTCAGCACAGAAGGCCTCCCCCAACTGGCCGGCTGGTCTCCTTCTCCTCAGCCATACAGAACAAACAGGAAGAGATAGAGGAGACCAGCCAACTGGTTGGAGAGGGCTTCTTGCACTGCGAAAGAGGCAGCTGCTGATCTCCGGCTTTGCTCCACTTTTCCAACTTTTCTGATGTCACCTTGTTCTATGTGCCAGCTGCTTGGATTTGCCAGGCCTGGCACATAGAACAGAGTGTGCTTTTTTTCAGTGTGGATGCTGGATTTCAGCCACACTGAAAAAAGCATGCAGCAGCTGCAGGCATCTTGCAACAAGGGAGGTGAGAAGCCCTGGGAAATCTGCCCATCCACCTGCTGACTGGCCAGGCTGGAAGAGGTGCATCTGCCATGAGAAAGAAGAAAATGTGCTCCAGGAGGGTGAGCAGGTGGGTGGATGTCCCAGGGCTGCTGCACATACACACTGCATATGTAGTGGCTGCACACACAGTGCACATGTGCAGCAGCCCTGGGACATCTGCCCAAGCTGTGCCATAGCTGCTACATGGTAGAGAAAGCTAGGAGAATGACCGGGACAAGTGAGTGATTGGGCAACCAGGCAATTGGGTCAGGGGCATGGCCAGCCAGAGATCACCACCAGTTTAGCGACCCATACCAAATCACTGCTATAGGTTCACCTGAGCCAGTGCGAACTGGTTGAATATGAC
Source organism: Laticauda colubrina (assembly GCA_015471245.1). Taxonomy (NCBI): domain Eukaryota; kingdom Metazoa; phylum Chordata; class Lepidosauria; order Squamata; family Elapidae; genus Laticauda; species Laticauda colubrina. The sequence continues at coordinate 6,459,730 of BLBF01000026.1, read as the reverse complement.
CTCTGGAATACCCCATACTCACCATTGCCTCTCCACTGGGCCATTTCTGTAGGGCGAAAAAGAGCTGTTAGTAAAGCTTAGTGCAGACTGATGGAAGAATGGCAGGCAGGAAAATTCTCCCTCCTCTTTTCCTCCAGTTCTCCAAAAAGTGTCTATTCCAAAATTTCAGTGTTCAGAATGGAAGCTTTTTGATGAACAGGAGGAAAATAGGGAGGGGAGATTTTCCTGTCTGTCATCTATTCCTCAAGCTTAGCACAGACTGAGGGAAGAATGGCAGGCAGAAAAATTCCCCTTCCCCATTTTCTTCCTGTTTTTTAAAAAGCCTCCATTCCAAAACTTGGAATGGAGGCTTTTTGGCAAACAGCAGGAAAATGGGGAGGGGAATTTTCCTGCTTGTCATCCATTCCTCAATCTCCCTCTCCCTACCCGTTTTCCTGCCTTTTGCAAAAATGGCTCCACTCCAAGCCTTCAGCAAATCCCAGAACCCTGCAAGGCTTGTTCTGCTGCATGCAATCAGTGACACTGCTGTGAAGTTCGTGACATCGGCACACCCTCTTCAAGTATGTTCCTGCTAGGATTGCTGTGCCATTGTGCGTGTGAGCGCCGGCACCACTGTGAGTTTGCATACACTGGTGCAGCTGCTCACAGCAGGATGCCAGTTGCACTCGTGTAATGAAGCTCACAGAGGTGTTGCCCTTAATGAGTGTAATGCCATGACAAGCCTTGCAGGGTCTTGCTCCAAGAAGAATGGATAACAGGCAGGAACATTCACCTCCCCATTTCCCTGCCTTTCATGAAAATGGTTCTACTCTGAGTCTTTAGTATCCCAGGATTGCAACACTGAAGGTTCCATTCTGAACCTTCAGCATTGAAATCCTAGGATACACTGAAGGCTCGGAATGCCTTTGGTTCGGCACAGAATGACTTTTGCCCCTCTCTGCAGCTGAACAGTTGTTCCCCCATGCCCATGCCACCACTCGTGCCAGCCATGCCCATCTCCCGGGCTTATTTGTGGAATAGGGGAAATTTTAGGCCCACCCCTAAAAAACTAGGATTGGCTTATTATTGAGGTGAGTCATGTTTTTTGAGAAACATGTGAGAAGTGATGGATCATTGTTATTTATGAAAATAACAAAAGGAGGTGGTGAAATATTCTGTATATATTTTTGGATTGTATAAAAAAACCTAGCAAATGTGAAGATAAAATAGAACCATTTAAAAATCTAGGAATTTCTTTGTTACCATAACTTTAATTATAATCATGGAATATTATATTATAAATTTATTCATCACAGCTCATATAGAAGTCATTGAATGTTGTCATCTTTAGTTACCGGTCCTAAGCAGGACAAGAGATGGCACTAAGTATATCAAGCTGGTTTTTACTGGTGATTGGCTTCTGCTGTTTCTGTTTCTTGGCTGGTTGTAGTGCTCAGCAGGGAGATGTGTTCCCACATGCTTTCTAAAATATTAATATACAAAGTCATATTGAGGTTTCTGATAGTGGCAGGTTGGCTGCTCTGTGGTTTTCTGATTAGAAATACAATTGGTAGTTCCGAGAAACTAGTGGGATGTGCCTAAATGGGCTGTGCTTAATAAGCTTTTGAAAGTTGATAGCATAATTTAAGAAGGCCCAGACTCACTTGGCTCACTGACGCCAGCAAATTGTAGTGTTAATGCTTCTGGTAGAGACATCTTTTAGTCAACCAAAAGCAAATATATTAAGTGAAAAATTGATTTGTGGTACACAAAGAGATGTTAGCATCCTAGTTTATGTTTGACAGGATTATGCTCTTCATGTTTAAACTGAGAGACTTTGAAATGCTTTTCTTCCTTAAGCTTTTTAGGATGTAACCTTCAAAAAGGTTCCTGTTAACATTCGTTCAGAGAAATATAATTACCTTACAAAAAACTTCCAGTGTTATAATCTTGCACAACATGCATTTCTTGAGAAATTTAGAAACAATTTAAGAAACAAAGTGCAGTGAGAAAGGAGAGGGTAGCCTTTTACTTTGAGTATAGTGATTATATCATGTAAGCATATTAGTCTTGGAAGAAATAAATGTAAAAGGAAACATGATTAAAATGGGCACTAAAATTTATATTGTTTTCAGAATCAATTTTAATTAAAATGAGGAGATGGCAAGCTAATGGTGTTTTTAATCTTCTTTTTAAATATTTAATGACAAATATGTATGCAAGAAAACATTTCCTGTAATTTTTCAGGTAAATAAAAATTTATGAATTGATTATGAAAATAATTCTGAATTGTTCCATAATACTTGCAGTTACAAGTAAGTAACCATTTGGAACCAAGCCATCAAATGTTGGGTGAATGCATGTGCACATGCTCACATCATCATTTACATGTGCAATGAGCAATCACATGAATGCATACTCCATTTGTGCAAACAGTGGGTACCCATGACCACCACTCATGCAAATGAAGCTCCAGATTTGTGCGTGGTTGCCCGCCATTCATGCAGAACCATCCGCTCTTCCCACCTCACCAGTTCGCAAAGCCAGAAAGGTTGGGAATTCTGCTTTAAAGGACAGCATCTTGTAACTAGATGGCTTCCTGTAGTTTCAAAAAGATTGATGGCAGAGATGCAAACCTATAACTCTCAAATATTGGTCATATCTTGTTTACATGACTCTAATAAATTAAATATATTTGATAAGAGAAAATAATTCTGCTTTTCATAATTAATCTTGTTTTTGGATACCTGTCCACTGTATTCAACACAAGAGTTAAGAGCTTCTATTTCTACAGATGTTGATGACATACATCTCCCAAAGATTTGTGTGTGTTTTTTTTTTCCAAAAGTTTTATTCAATTTTCACATATTAGAGAAAGAAAAAAAAATCTTTTTTCAGTAAACGGCATTATTCCAGGTTAACATATTTCCATTACAAAACTGACTTTCGTTTCCTATTCATCTTTTACATTTAATAACTTATCTTGATCTTACTTTATATATTTTCTTTAATTTTAATCATCAAAAATTTCCCATCTTATTTTATAATTTTTCCAATTCATTGCTTAATCTATTTCTTTAAATACTTAATGCATGATTATATATCTTCATATTCATTATATTTTATCTTCTTATTCTCTCAGGTCTGCAATTTAGTCATGTATATTTAATTCATCATTCCAAAAATTCACACATTTCCAACATTAAAAAAATAACAATAACAACATCCTATTATTGCAAATTTCAAGGTGCCATCCCTGTGGTTATATAACATAATTAATCCCCCCTAAGATTCCCATAATTTAACTTTGAGTTAACACTTGAAAAAAAAAAAAAAAGAAAGACACCATAATAACTTTCTCATAGTTACTACTTATGTATATATCTTTTAAACCTGGCTCTGCAAGTTCCCTTTCTCATTACCTCATATATTGGGGTTTTCTCCCACGTAAAATTGGAAGTATCTAGGCAATGTTTCAATGAAGTCTCATTCATCATCCTCAGGCTTGTTTCTTTGGCTCTGTGCTACTCAGAGTAATGTGAGCTTGCAGCTGCTGCTTCCTTTTAACTGCCAGTGGGGGTGTGACTTGATTGGGTGGGGGCTTGGCTGTGTTCTAATTGGGTGGAGGTGTGTTCTCATTGGTTAAGGGTTTGGCTGTGTTCTGATTGGTAGGGGGCTTGGCTGTGTTCTGATTGGCTGGGGGTGTGTTCTGTTCAGGTGGGGGCTTGGTTGTGCTCAGGTTAGTCTCAGTTGCTGGGGGATTTGAGCTGGTGAGCTGTGATCCTGTTGTTTGGCTTCACATTCGTGGTCATGCCACATCTTCATGGTGGGTGTCAGTTCGCTTCTTGTATGGGTCAGAGGGGTTTGAAGTGGGTAGTGGTGCAGCTGCATTACGGCTTCTGGTCCATGGTCGTGTCTCATCTTCTGTGTGGGTGTGAGTCTTTTTTCTACGTGGAAGTGTGGTGGTAGCATCTTGTGTGGCACTCGTGGGTGTGGGTCTGGTGTCATTCTTCATGTTAGGTACTTGTTTATTAATGAGGGCAGGTTTCCAAATGGTTGGTAGGCGGGAGGTATCATCTTGTTTATTCATGCTGTGTGGGCGTTTTTCTATCTCTATGGCTTCTCTGATTATTCTGTTGTTGAAGTGTTCAGTTTTGGCTATAGTTCTGGTATTTTTAAAGTCAATTTCATGTCCTGTAGCTTTGAGGTGTTGGACCAGAGAAGAGGTCAGTTCTTCTTTTTTGATTGAGTTCTTGTGTTCTTCAATGCGTGCACTTATTCTTCTGTTAGTTTGTCTGATGTATGTGGTGGGGCAGCCAGTGCAAGGGATTTCATATACTATATGTTTGGGAGCAACAGCAAAGTTGAATCCTTTCGAAAGGACTTTGGTTTTGGTGCCCCACCACATACATCAGACAAGATGATACCTCCCGCCTACCAACCATTTGGAAACCTGTCCTCATTAATAAACAAGTACCTAACATGAAGAATGACACCAGACCCACACCCGCAAGTGCCACACAAGATGCTACCACCACACTTCCACGTAGAAAAAAGACTCACACCCACACAGAAGATGAGACACGACCATGGACCAGAAGCCGTACCACAGCTGCACCACTACCCACTTCAAACCCCTCTGACCCATACAAAAAGTGAACTGACACCCACCATGAAGATGTGGCACGACCACGAATGTGAAGCCAAACAACAGGATCACAGCTCACCAGCTCAAATCCCCCAGCAACTGAGACTAACCTGAGCACAACCAAGCCCCCACCTGAACAGAACACACCCCCAGCCAATCAGTGCACAGCCAAACCCCCAACCAATGAGAACACACCTCAACCCAATCAGAACACAGCCAAGCCCCCACCCAATCAAGTCACAGCCCCACTAGCAGTTAAAAGGAAATAGCAGCTGCAAGCTCACATTACTCTGAGAAGCACAGAGCTGAAGAAACAAGCCTGAGGATGATGAATGAAACTTCATCAAAACGTTCCCTAGATACTTCCAATTTTACGTGGGAGAAAACCCAAATAACCAAAGATCCACATACAAATACCCTCGAAAACCTCAGAATAGATGATAGATAGATAGATAGATAGATAGATAGATAGATAGATAGATAGAAGATAGATAGATAGATAGATAGATAGATAGATAGATAGATAATTAGATAAAACAGACATAATTAATCCTATCATTTCATAAAAATTAATTATTTTCCTTTAACATTACTCCTGCTTTGTTTGCCACAATTTATTAATTCATTTAATATTATTAAAATCTTTATTCTAGTTACCTCTCTTAATTTCATAACATTAATTTCAAAACATAAAGAAAAAGAAGCAAACAGTCACTGCAATAGCAAAACAATATCAGTCCCCATCTCCCATCTTAATACTCTATATTCCATTGTTTTCTAGACAAATTTTATCATTCCTTGTGTTATTACTTATTAATTTATTTAATATTATTAAGATCTTTGTTTTGGTTATCTCTCTTAATTTCATATCATACAAAAGAAAAAGCAAACAATCTCAGCAATAACAAAACAATATCAGTCCCTATCTCCCCTTTTAATAATCTATATTCCACTATTTTCTAAGCAATCGTATCATTTCTTATTTATTTAAACTAGTCCTTATACTCTTGCAGAATCCCCTTCTTATAATTCTCAATCAACTCTGTGCCTTTTAATTAAACAATTCCATTTCATTGTTATGTGCTCGCTATATTCCTTTCTTTCCAAATCTCATTTCATTCTTGCCCTTTTTTATCACTTTCTATCTCCCCACTGACGTTTGCTTTCCTGCTGTTTCCTTTCCTTTTGTTTGGTTTTTAGAATTAACCCCTTTTTCATTACAGCGTTGAACCTTCTATTATTAATTCTCTTTCTATTCCTCCTTTTCTTAAGTTTCTGTTGATTCAAGTGTTCATTTAAGATGGCCACTTCTTGCGTTGATTTCTCTTCTTGTTGTTCTTGGTATTTTGAAATCTCCATTTCCAAAAATTGCAATGCAAAACCAAATGATTTGCCTTCTTTTTGTAGCATGTCTTTCATGTTTTTAAGTTCCAATTTAAGGTCCAGTAATATTCTTGCCATCTTTAAATAATATTTATAAAAGTTCTTCCAATGTTTTACTCTTATTGACTCCTCTTCTTAAGATTTCCAGATTAGTTTCAATTTTCAATATCCATTAATTAAAGTTGTAATTCAAAAACACCAAACACTTCCACAATTTCTCCTTATTTTCAAATTTCACTTTCACTTTCCAAAGTCCTTATTTTATAATATCCTAATTCCAGTTATTTTGTATCAGGAAAATCCACTTAAATCCACTTTCTTAATGATTTTAAAAGATTTCAAAACTGGGGTACCTTATGCCAGAATTCTCCTGGTTTCTATGCTGTCCTCTTTTTCACCACTTCTCCTGCACAACCTTATTCCAGCTGACTCTTCCCTTTCAGGGTGGCCATTTTAGACCACTGCTTCAGATGTCTTTGAGAGGGAGTATTTGCCAAGCCGAGGAGGGGATATGTGGCTCCCCTCTACCCAATTGGCAGTCTCCCCTTCCTCCACTGCCCCTACGAGATGGCGTTTGCCCCACATCTGAACGATCAGGATCTCTGATGAAGAATCACAGACCAAAGCAGTGGACAATCACAGTCAGCAGTCTGTCTTTGGGGAAGTTCACCCGGAAGTCCCATCTCCCAGTAGTTCTAGTCCAGGCTGTCAAACTCATGGCCCGTGGGACATATGTGTCATGCACTGGCCACCCTCACCACCATTTTAGCAAATAAAAAAGTCATGATACATCATGTAATGATGTGACACTGCAAGTTTAATATCCCCGTTCTAGTCAGTATGATGAATGATGAAAAAGATTGCTAATGAAAGCCAACAAGACCCAAAGGGTCACCTATTTCCCTATCTCCCCTTAGATGTTTATAAATGCATAGAAATGAGAAGTGTTTAAGCTTCTTTAAGGCTCTCCTTATGAAGTTATAAAATTTTCAGAAGAGAACTCAAATGTAGAGGGAAACAGAGAACATGCTTCTTCTTTATATTTAATCAAACATTTAAAAAATGATATTATTTTATTCTAAAGTTTCCCAAATTATCCTTGAGAAAAAGATTGATATAGTAAAAAATAACACTTATAGCCTTAGCAGCTCACTTCTGTTTTTAGAGCTGTAAAAGTTTTGATCAGTGCCTGAAAATATTAGCTTGGCATCCATTCATTGCCAAGAGCATTCAACCTGCCCCATTATTATGAATTACAAAGTTCAACCTTGACTCTGTATTTAGAATAATGAGAACTAAAACCTCAGCTATATCTGAAGGAGCAGCATGAAAATGTTTCATTAGTATAAGAGAAAATAAAGTTAGTGTTTATATGAGGCCACATGAAAAAAGTAAGAGCTGGAAAAGTGGATAACTACTAAATTAACTTTAATCTCAAAGAATTATTCTATAATATTTACAAAGGTGATCGATCTCATGATTGGCTTCTCATGCCAATGTCAGAGAACCCACTCAGTATCCTTACCCCCCCCTCCCCCATGATTTCATTCTTTGGGATTGAAATTGCAATATTGAAAATTGTTTGGAAAAATTTCAGAAGCAACAATAAAATCATTACATTTCCAAAAGGCTTTGGTATCAACTAATTCAATTCATTACTTTGAAGCAGGTCCCATTCCTAGTTTTTATAAATCTGTTTTTAAGATTTTATGGCTTTTATAAATCTGTTTTGGTACCATGATTCAAAGTGACATCATCAGTTCTCTGTGTTATTCAGCACTATATCATGTGGGAGGTTTTTTTGTCACACAAGTTGAGTTTCAGAAGAAAAAAAATCAGATGTGTGTAAATCCTTCAAAAAAATGCAGCACATATATTTCTCTTTGAATGATTAAAGTATTCTTATCTTTTCCCAGGTTCATGCCGTGCTTATAAAAGCTACTTTTTTCAACCAAATATATTTACTATTTTACTCATGGTTGAAGATTTTTATAAGGCAAAAGTTTCCAATTCTGCTTAGAACTATAAGCATAATCATCCAAATTCTCAAACATCTTTCCACGTAGCTTTACAGCTGAGGGACACACTGTGAAGAGCCCACAACCCATTAGATGTCAAGGACCTCTTCAACTACAATGAATGAACATCATCATCATCATTATCATCATCATCATCATCACAGCTGAAGGCACTGAAGGCATGACGTAGGGTATATCTATAATTCCATCAATCCTGTGTACATATTAGTAAATAGTTCCATAAATCCAGGGCTTTTTAATATTATTTGGAGATAATATTTGTTTCATGTATCTTTCTCTACTTTTTTCATATTGAATTTTCTTGTTCTTCTGCATGTGTCCCCTCACATTGTTTTCTGGAGAAATCCCTCCTCCTTTCCCACCTGCATAGGACTTGTGCATTCAAGCACATATACTTAAAAAAATGTTCCATCCTGTCTGTTTGCATATGATCAGTCTGTGCTTCTAAGAAGAAAAGGTCAGTAAGACCTTCAATAGTTGAAATAACAATGCATGTTATATTAAGAGAAGACAGGATGTATTGGTTTCTGAATGAGGAGAAAACATTCTGGTAACTCTTAAGAAAAACTGGATAAAAATGGACTTTTAATCAATATCAAAGAATAATTCTTTTCATTGATTTAAGCTATCTTGTTATTTAGAAATAAAAATCTCTGTGTATATATATAGACATTTTTTTCTATTTGATTCACAAACATAAATTTATTTATTTACATGGCTACCTATTTCAAACTATTCAGTTCTGAGAGATTAAAAAACAATGAAAATAAAATCACAATAAAGAGTAATAGCAATAATTATTAATACATATTTTACTCCTGTTATCTGGCGGGAATTTTTTTGTTTATTTGTTTGAAAAATTTATTAGCTGCTCATCTTACATAAGATAACTTGTGTGGCTTACAATATTAGTCATCTTTGTTCCAATGCCTATGGAAATTGTCACATTTTTATAGTCTTCTTAAAAGCCAGGAAGGTGGAGCTAAGTGAATATCAGAAGGTAGGATGGGGATGGACCAGAGATTATCCTAAAAGGCAGGCACTGGCACTGATAAGGAACACTATATGAGTCCCATTAGATTTCACTGTTTCAGAGACAGCACCCAAACCATGCTCATTTTAAATGGGTGCAACAGCAAAAGTCCTTAGGGAGAGAAAGCCATGCAAATAACCCAATCCTGTTCTATGAAGCATATAGCACCTTGAATTACACTGGGAATGTATAGGGATTGAGTACAGTTTGCAAAATAGCTATGTTACATGAGCTGCGGTGGACTTAATTACCTGCACTATTGCATTCAGATCAAGTTGCAGTTTTCATGAGGTTCAAGGGCAGTCCCATATAGAGTGCATTAAGAGGTGATGAGCACATGAATCACAACAAGCCAGATGTCCTAATCCAGAGAAATAATGCATAATACAAAATTGTACAAAACCTAATCACTACAACCTGCTCTTTGAGCAAGATTTGAGAGAACCCCCAGATTGTACACTAGGTGAGAAAGTGCATTCCATATGGAACCAAGATTGGGAAATATCCAGTTCTTTGGTCCAGGAAACTTCAGGCTCACAGCATTCAGTCTTGCTGTGAGATCCCCCCCCCCCCCATCCAGACATTCAAAGTCTCCAGGCACTGGAATAGAATAGCTTCACCTGTTCTTTTAGAGGAGAAATTATTAATAAAACAACATCCTATGCAGTGGTGAGATTCAAGTTTTTTTGTGATGGGTGTGGCAGGGGAAGGACACTGTAAAATCTCAATTCCCTCCCCACTCCAGGGGGAAGGTTACTACAAAATCCCCATTCCCTTCCCACCCCACTAACCTGCTTTCCAGCTCCATTCTCCTGTGCAGGGCAACTAAAGAAGACTCAGCAAATCAGCTGGGACTTGGGCAGCAGAGAATAGAGGGGGGCAGGGCCAGTCAGAGGTGGTATTTGACAGTTCTTCAAACCACTCAAAATTTCTGCTACCAGTTCTCCGGAACTGGTCAGAACCTGCTGAATATCATGTCTTATCCTATTCCACTGAATTATCTCTGCCAATGCCTTCCTGCAGATGTTAAAAGGTATGAGGAAAGAGTAGAGCTCTGAAGTACTCATCCAAGCTGGAGTATAGGGCTAGATTGCTCCTTGAGACCAACAGCACTGATTGCAACCAGCCCTCAAGGAAAGAAAGCTACCATAACACAATGTTTCTCACTTCTAAGCAAATCCCCAGTATTACTATAGTTGGGAGTACTGATGGACACTGAAAGAGAAGTGCAGAATAGAGCAGAATAGATGCAACTGTCCCATCCTAAGACTCCCAGAGCAGTTGTTAACCAACCAGAACTAGCATGGATCTAAAGTATAGGTGGTTGTATCAAAACAGTACCAAGGATCATATTCATTTTTTCAGGACTAACATGTTTAAACTTCTCTCAGATAACAGTATAAGGTCACTTTCATAAGGCTTACAAATTCAGAATTCAACTCCAAGTGAAACTGTGTAACTTTGTCCACCCAGTGCTGAATTTATTCTTCACAGTGGCTTGTAAGGAATCCTGTAGTCCCTACCTACCTAAGAAGAATTTGACCTAAGCAAGGTCAATTGCCACCAGAGTAGCAAAATAAGCATGTTTCAAGATTCTTATCATGAAGAAAAGCCATTATTTATGTTCATTTGTACTAAAAATTGTATCCAGGGCATCTCTTGAGTCATGAGAGCAGATAGGGGTGCAAAATGTGGTTGGATCTATCTTGTGGGTCAGCTTCTCTGAGGAAAGAGCAGTACCCTCTACTTTGAAGTGAGGCTCTGGTGCACCCCCTCCTTAATAAGCTATCCTTGAAATCAACATGTTTAAATATTACTACTTAAAATTCATAAATTACTTAATTAGATTAAACTGCCACACCATTATGATTTTTTCCTGGACTAAGAACCTGTGAAATAGATAAAGCTGAGAGAAAATGTGCCTACCCTCAAGTATGTCATTAAACATCTGTTGCTAAGGCTAAACTTCCAGAAACCATATCTTAACTATTATATAAAGTATTAAAGTCCTAAAATATAGAATTTCATATTTTAGGAATGACTCTGGCTTTAACCTGGTCAAAGAAAATTATTTTATGTGGGTAGAGAAAAACTAAACTTTAAATTCAAGTTAGATGTTATTTAACAATTTTTGAAACATATACATATTTTCAGAATACTATTAAGATAGATAGATTAGATAAATATACAGTCACTTGAATTATAACTGAGGTGGATATTTCAAATAGGGTAGGGAAGTATCTTATCTCCATTTCTCTCAGTTTTATTTTTTTTCATGAAGACTGGTAAAATCAAACTGGATTAGTGTGCAGTGAATGCAGTTAGCATTTTATGTGAATAATAACCTTGATTTCTATTAGAATTCCTGAACTGTAATTGATTTTCATGTGATTAATTTCATTTTTGTGCTTCCCATTCCTGTTAACATGTAGAAATTGAGAAAAGACATAGCAGAACCAATAGTATACATATCTCTTTCACAGGTTTGTTTTTTTTTAATGGAGCAATTTTCAGGTGAAAAATACACTTGTATTTTTTGATCAAAATTATTTCTATTTCTCTGAAATCCTTTGGAAATATTAAGCAAAAAAAAAATATAGTTTCATCATCTTTATTGGGGAACTCTTTAAACCAATGACATTATTTTGCAGGATTGGGTGGTAATCTGAAAAAAGTTATTCTAATAACAGAGAGCTGCTGTTCTGGCACAAAATCTGAAGCACAATTTTGAAAATATGAGCAATTTTGTTAGATACTTGCAACATGATGCACTGTTTAACCACTGACAATTATTACAAAGGCATAGTTTTATATATGTTTAGAGAGGTCCAGTGAAACTTACTTCCAATAAACATGGAAATGATAGCAGTCTTTTAAGTCAGAAGTACCATTAATATATCATACAAACTTCACTAAATTCTGTATAATTTGCTAGAGTCTGAGAGGTCACTAGGTTGCTGATTTAGTAACCTCTGAAAAGGTTTCTAGTGAGAGGAAAGCAACAATATAGTTCTGCTATTACATATCATGAACTTGGTGTGCTGAATTTATGCATGTTGCTCTTACTGACATTTGCTTCTGCCAGGCACATACTGATATTCATTTGTCAGAGCTGCAAGTGATTCATGCAGCTCCTTATGTCCTACACAGTTTTTAAAAATATGAAGAAGCATATGGTAACTGTGCTGTGTCTATTACTGTGTCTGTGAGATATATAACTGACTCCCATGGAATCTTTGCCTCAACACAAAGAAAAGCATTCTTCCTAAGAACAGTAATCATTTTTTACAGCATTTGCAACTACTAGATAATCCAAGACAGGGTGTTTTAGTCCATGGGTTAAATCCACAGAGTCTTCAGCTAAAGCATATAGCAAAACATGGAAATTGAATCTACAATTTTGCTTCTTCCTTGTCTTTACTCATCCTTGATTTGTTATTAGAGCATTATTAAAGGAAACTGCTTTTCAAATTTCTTATCTAAATAAATTAACTGACAAGGTTGCTATCTGTCATCAAGAAAAAAAAATGTTTATAATGTTATGGATGCATCTTGTAGAATAATATAGATGGCAGAATACATTTTATATATAATGTACCATGACAGAAATCAGCTAATAAAATAGGCATTATGTAAGTTTTTTTTTCCTATTGATTTACTTTGACTCAGCAAGTGGCACAACCTTGCTTAATTTAGGTGAGCTTGGAAAATAAGTAGGGTTGGGTTGGGTTGATCAATATTTGCATAAGAGACAAAATGTTTGGAATACTCTGCCTCTGTGGTTTCTTCCCCAAAGCCCCAAAAACTTTAACCTTAGACTGTCTACTTTTGACCTCACCCCTTTCCTAAAAGATCTGTAGGGGCGTGCATGAGCACACGATCGTGCCTACTGTCCCTGTACTATTGTTTCTTTTTATTTTTCTTATATGTATCCTTTTCATGTATTCATAACTATGTTTATACTTATACCTGTATCTTATAATTATACTTATATCTTATAATCGCTTGACAAAATAAAATAATAAATAAACAAACAAACAAACAAACAACTTGGCAATAGAGAATTGGAATCTGGATTTAGAAGTTTAAAAACAAGACTAAGAAGTGGAAAGCAAAGATGATGACAATCTGTTTCTGCACTCTTGGTTTTGTCCACCCCCTTAAGAAAAACGTATAAGACATGTCTATGGAATCACTGGGAGATCAATAAAAAAAAAATCATGGGCAGACCATTGTAATTTATAAAAACTGAGACTGGTTAGAATATAGTTTTAAGGTGTTTGATGTTGATTATGAAAAATTATGTTCCATGATTAAGTGCAACATTTAGACTTTGAAAGGCTGCGAGGGACCCTACTTTCAAAAAGTAGGTATGTTTAAGACAGAGTAAGCAGACCTAATTCACAAATTAAATCTTAATCCATTTCAATATAATTCAAATAAAAATTTTATAATTAATATGATTATCTTCCATATACTTAATAATTACAATTTGTTTGCAACACATTCTTGGTCTCAGTGTGATCTTAAACTAAGCTTTCTGAGTTGTTTTGTGACCCTGGAGCCTCAGGTTGCATACCCCTCTTTTATAGATTTAGTTTGCTTGTCTTGTATTACATTGTGCGATCTAGATCAGGGTTTAAAATGACAGCCCACAGGCTGAATGTATCACATGCAGGCCACACCCCAGCTCTATGAAGGGAAAAACACTGTGATACATCACGTGACAGCAACATGACACTGCGGGTTTGACATCCGTCATCTAGACCCATATGATGTATTTTATATATTTTTACAAATCATGGAAAAAAGAGTGGTTATTTTATTTTTGTGTGCTGAGAATCACTGAGAATCATATGAATAGTGTTGGGCACAAACTGAATTAATTCACTGAAAATGAGATATTATTTTTTTTTTAAAATTGTAATGATAAATTCAATTTGATATGAGTATTTCATTTTTATTTCAACCTTAACAATATCAGTAACCTTGCTGTTACATTCTGATTTTCATATATGTAAAGTCATATCACAATCTAACACATTTTAGCTAAAGAAATATACAAATATCTGTAAGCAACATTATGTCTAAATACATTTTACCAATAAAAACACATGTTCTCGCTAATATTAAATCTATTTTAAAGACAGGGAAAATTCATAGAACTATCTTTTGAAAATTGAAATAGAGTTTATTTTGAATTGTATAAACTGTTGGGGATAAAGATACCCTCTAAGAAATATACCAGAATACCATATGAATTCCTGAAGCTTTTAACTTTGAATGTTTCTAGTTACAATTAAGAATAGTCAAAAATAGGCATTCTGCCTTCACTAGATCCAATTTAATGCTTTTGGATATATTGGTTTTTGTGCAACCAGTATATCAGAAGTAAGCCTCATATAGTTCAGCAAAGATAGAATGGCTTCTTTTATTGTCATAAATTGAGAAGATTTTTTTTAAAGATCTTCAGACCCAAAGACTTGCAAGGCAAATAGATGAGTGGTTTTTCAAGAATTATTTTATTCATAAAATATATGAAAACAAATAAAAGTCTTACCAAATTTTATTTATGAATGGCTTGGAAATAAACTTTTAATAAATATTAAAAATAAAGCTCAAAACTTTTAGACATACAAGACGTTTTTCTTGATATTCATCATAACATAGACAAAATGAAGGAAAACAGATTGCTTTTACATAATTACTCACCTTTCCAGTAGATGGTGGTACAGATGTGTTTAAGAGTTTATATTATAAACTGAAGCAAACCATATGCACACATTTTTTTCTACATGTAGATTAGCAAGGTCTTATTTCCAATATTTGAGCATTCTAATTAAATTGTGAGAATCTGTAAAATATGGGAAAATGAACAATGAATTTTTACTCTACATACAACTCCTACAAAACCACCTATAGAGATTCCATTTTTAAAAAGATCTCTGCTGATTTATGCCAATGTTCATAAACTGAAAGACAGCAATATGTACAAATCAATAGTGCCTATAACTATGCAGCCTTATAAATCTGAGTGATGGCACAAAATCTTATGTTGTTTCTACATAATTTACAGTAGCAATTCCACTATAATATTCCTTGTAAAATTTCATTTTATTATCTAAGATTGATCTATCTATATTACATGTGATAAGAATCAAACTTTACTTCTTTAATCCACATTTGCATTATGAGTGAGACTTAAAGAATTCATTTCAGCATCCATATATATTATGAAACAAATTTATTCAAGTATTAAACTCCATAGCTCTATTGACTGTGCATATATATCAGAGTTCAATTGGATTATTTCTCTCCAATGGGTGTAGGATTAATTCATACAACATACAACATTTAAAGGAAAATTCTAAACTGCTTCTTAATAGACTGACATTCTTTCCTCTGGTTTCTTCTTTTTCCATTCTAGTGTTTGCTATCCCAATCAATCAACTAATTCTATCTTCTTTACCAGTACTGCACCAGTCATTCTACCCAACACTTAATATTCTTCACTTGGGCAAAGAAGAGAAGGTAAGTGCTGTACTAGAGTTATGAGAGTACATGTGCATCCCATTCTTCTGGGATGTCTAAGCACCATTCACAGGTCAGGACAAAGCATGTTATAGTTCATATACAACAAATAAGTTATTTATTATAATCACAATCTTCAGCTTTTCCATTCTCCAAATCTTGTTTTGCCATAAGGGCTTTGAGTTGTATGTTTGGAATTTAGTGTCTGCATAAATGAGATGGAAGCCAAAGAGATTTTTTAAATAAATGAAGACAAGTAATTACGATCAATTAAAAATGTGCTGAAGAGAAAAAAATATAAAGATAAAATAACTTTACAGGTATTTCAAGTATTTTGCTTCAATAACTCCTTTCTCAAACCTGAGTGACAGTGGAGATATTCCAAAACTGGTGAATTTTGTAGCACTTTTCTGGAATCTTGTCCAAAATAGAATTTAATCTTTATAAATGGAATTTCATCTTTATAAAGGTCCCCACATTTTTACAGTACATTACAATTATACAACAGTTCTAATTAAGGACATTTACACAACAGTTCTAATTAAGGACATTTTATAGCTGCTTATTAACTGCTAGCTGCATATTTTAGACAGTGCCAATTTACATATTGTTTTTCCTCTATGTGGGTCGCAAAGTCTGACCAGAGCATGTTTTCCAGATAAATGACATGTTTGGTCTGCACTTGTGCCTGGAAACAAAAAGTAACTAGACAGCCAGCTAATAAGAAAAAGACTCTGAGCTCTGAAGAAAAAAATATTTGATGCAAACAAAATATTTTCCATAATGTTACTACTCCTTCCCTAAATGGTCATTTTTATTTCTGCTTACCTTCAAAAGGTAAACCAGAAGAACACATCAATCCCAGTAAATTACACCATTTGATGAACAGGATCTAAAGTGTGCTCACTCTGCTTGATCTTCCCAGATTGGGGAAACAATTGTATGTTACTATTTATGAGATAAGTAGTACTTTGGATTACCAGTCCCAATGCCATACAAGACTTTAACAGCGATAAACAGCATTTGAATTGTAGTTCAAAACTAACTGGTCACCAGTGCAATTCACAAAGCAAAAGGGTCATAGAAGCATCATGTATTGTTCTCATCATTGCCCATGCTGCCACATTGTAGATTAGCTGTACCTTCCACATTATCTTTAAATGCAGACTTGCATAGATCCTAATAATCTAATCATGAAGTGACCAGGGCATTAATGTTTTCTCTTTGCAAAATTACTTTTGGCCACAGCTGTCACTTGCTCTTTTATCAGGAGCTGATTGAGCAAGAAACCCTCCAATAAAAACAAGATTTCAGTGGGGAAGCACCACACCATTGAGAGTTAAAGCTGAACCTTGGATGGTTAAAGAGACTTTGTCCTCAATTTATACTCAGCCTCCTGCTTTTTCCTACTATGCATTAAAAATAGTACTTTCTGACTGATGGCAGCACATCCTATACTGGAGGGCTTGCCTGTTGTAGTTCATTTCATTGTAAATAAACACTTTCACCTCTATTTGCTTTTGTGAGTTGTTGTAGGAAATGTCTTCTACACCATGGTCATTGGTCACTTTCCCCTTAAGCCTGCTATTTTTTCCTGCTGGTATAATGTGTGGAATCAAGCTGTTTAAGGCGAGGTCCCACTGGCTGACGTATGCAAAACGTATGCAAAAAGGACACAGTGGACGAGCAAAATTTCAGGGGTGGCTCCATCCGTTATTATCCACTCCAAAAAGTGGCCCAAATTTGCATAAACAGAACAGAAAAAAATGGAAAGGAACGGACGGGGGTAGTATGTAGCGGGGATGTTAAGCGCATGTTCACAGGAAGCCTAGCGTATGGAAGTGGATGGAAGCGGATGACACATCTGAAGGGCTTCTGGGGGAGAATTGCAAAGCAGACGCATAGTGGAAGGGGCTGATGCATAGCGGATGACGCGGATGCATCACGGACACCTATAGGAAGCAAAGCGGATGCATAGCGGATGTATATTGGATGCAAAGGGGTCACTGTGCATGTGGGGAGTATGAATTGCGTCAGCTCCATGGATATAAAAGGATGCAGCTCGCACGCAGTCAGCATTCAGAGGAAAGACGTGTTGCCACAGACATCTTCAAATAACACCATGGTTCGTCAGTCAGGGAAGAAGAGAAAGCCCATGCCTACTCCTGCCAGCCCTGGCAAGAAGGACAGAACCACCATCACACCCCCTGGCCCTGACTCTGAAGCTGCTGATGCTGGTGCTGCTGCTGCTGCTGGTGTTGCTGCTGCTGCTGGTGTTGTTGCTGCTGCTGGTGCTGCTGGTGCTGCTGGTGCTTCTCCTGCTGCTGGTGCTGCTGGTGCTGCTGGTGCTTCTGCTGCTTCTGCTGCTGGTGCTTCTCCTGCTGCTGGTGCTGCTGGTGCTGCTGGTGCTTCTGCTGCTGGTGCTTCTCCTGCTGCTGGTGCTGCTGGTGCTTCTCCTGCTGCTGGTGCTGCTGGTGCTTCTCCTGCTGCTGGTGCTGGTGCTGCTGGTGCTGGTGCTGGTGTTGGTGCTATTGCTACTGCTACAGCTGCTGCTGCTGTGGTGGACCAGTGCCAAGGCCCTCATAGCCCTGCTGGTAAAGCCCCTGAAGGCCCTGCTGCTGAAGGCCCTGACAGAGGGAGGAAGAGGTAAGGGAAGGAGAAGGGAGAGAGGAAACAGTGCCCCCTTTCCAAGGAGCATGAGGAAGAGGTGCTGGAATGACTGAGGGAGAACGAGTACCTCTGAAGAAAGGGCCACAGACTGTATCACGACACCAAGAAGAAGTAGGCAGCTTGGAGAGACAAGACAGAGAGCCTGGGCTACACTGTGGATGTCCTACTGGGATGGTGGAAGCACATGCACACCTGGTATGGCAAGCTACACCTCAAGAAATCTGGGCAGGCCGCTGTCAAGCTCACTGACCGGGAGATGTACATCATGGCCAAGTGCAGTTTCCTGGAGGGTGAGATCCTCCACTGAGGAGCAGCCCCTCTGTCAACCCTCTCCCTCAGACAGCCCACAGACAGCCACTCCTCTTCCAGCCAGGAGACAGCTACTGTGTTCAGGCAGGTGTCTTTGGAGGGCCCCACGGCAGAGACCCCCCCCAACAGCTGCACTCCCCATGCCAGAGGACTTGGAGGATCCCATTTGTGGCATCCTCATGAAGTGCTGGAATGCATGAGTGTCTTCATTCCTCAGCTCCACCATCAGCTTGTCATACATTCCAAACCCCATTCTTCTCCCAATCCATCCTCGGACCCATACAGCTCATGAACGTCTCCTTCTTCTCCTTGTGTAGAAAAGGTGAAACAGTCTGAACAGGGCTTGGTTCTGGTGTTGAATGATCGCAGCTACCATAAGGACTGTGTTATGATCCATGATGGAGAACAATGGATGATGTGGAAGAGCAAGACCAAGGGTGAAGAGGTCTGTACACCACGGCTGCTGGACTCATACTGATATCCAGGTGATTTCCTCCCCCTTTTTATAGGAAATATCAGTTGTCCTTCCACATACTCTAGGCATACTGCAGACATCCTAAATATCCTAGATACATCCCATATACAAACGTTTTGTCCATTTTGATGCTTTATATATGAGAAGCATCCGCTTACATCCTTTCTATTTCTGTGCTACTAACACTGTGTGGACGTTCCGTGTACCTTTCATTTCCTCCCTTTTTCCATTTTCAGCTGGAGCGGATATGAGTTGCAAGGATGGCCAGAGGATGCCGAGAGGATACAGCGGATGTTTAATGGATGATAACGGACATAGAACGTTTGTTGCCCATATATGTCATGGATGTACATCGTACACGGTGAAAAGTTCATCCGTTCAAAAAGTTTTGTGCAGCTCAAAACTTCTTGTACAGATGAAATCTCAGTGGTCGGATGCTCGATGGATAGAGCGTATGAAATACGTATGCAATGAGTACACAACGGATGCATCGTGTTTTCCAATGGATGGCAAGCTTTTTTGTCCGTTTTACATCCTCTTTGCATCCGTTGGTGCAGTGGGACAGGGGCTTTAAGTCTGCAGTTAAGAAAAGCCCCAGGTTGGAGGAGGAAGACCAGATTTTCCCTTGCTTAAAACAAATTAAGAATAAATTGTTTTTCCCCTAATTTCTCAGAAATCAAAATACTCCAAACCAAGCTCCAAGATGCATTACCTCAAAATATTAATATACCTGTCAAGGAAACAACACATTATAAAGAATAAAATGTCATGGCATTTATATATAAATCAAATCATTGCTTCACTTTTATTTTTATACCTTTTTTCTAATGAAAAATATTGCCTTAGGTTGTTTTTAATAACATCTTTTATTAGCCATGTTCTACAATGGATTAGTTTTGTTATGGTATCTTCTGTCATAGAAAAGCAGTATAAATCTATTTTTATGTGTAAGTTTGTATTTTTACTGAAAGAAGTGATAAAGCTTTATTCCTTGATAAATGATGCAGTTGAACCTTAATTCATGTCCATAGCCAATGTTGTATTTCCACTGCATTAGTACTATTATTTCAATTTTGTTTCAGCTGGAACAATGATTAAAACTTATCTGTAAGCTTTGGAAATGTAGGTGGACAAATTCCAAGTGAATAATGACAGGCTGTCTATTTAATTTCCAAAGCACTTATTGCTAGGAAAAGAAATATTTTATATGGCAAGTTCTCTGAATACCCAGTGGTTGTTCCATTGTTATTAAACAGCTATAGACTTTTCTTCAAAGGAGAAACTTCCAGAATTCAAATGTCTTGGGTCCCATTCAACCTCAGGCTACTATTTGTAAAAGCTATTAAGGTCATTAGTGCATATAAAAAAAGGGGGAGGAAACCCTCTGTTTATGCAACATACATCACAAGACTGTGTACTAACATTTTAAGCTGGGCCAGTTAAGGCATGATGTTGGCTTCAGATTTAAAGAAGCCTGCAGACTCACTTCTGGCATTATTTAAAACTAATTCCCATTTGTATAATTGAATACTTCTGTGTTTGTCCATGTGGCTATTAGCAGATGTGTTTCAACTCAAGTAAAAGCCATGCTTCAGTTCCTGTTGTGACTTCATGAAAAAAGGGAATTTTTTTTCATACAAATGTACCATATGCACACAATAAAGAAGGACACACATTAGAATAAGACATGAATAAGCCAATATATCAGTCTATATTCCAAGTAGTGTATATGGATGGATGACTTTAGGCTATTTTCCATTTTTTTGATTGATTTATAAATATTTGAATTGGGAAATCTTTCAAATATAGCAGACTTCCTCAACTTTCTATTTTAATGGCTTCTAGTTTTATCTTTGAGTTTTATTGTTTTACTGCTTTTATGGATGTTATATTGTGGATGTTTTCCTTGATTTTTTTCTAATCCACATAAACTGCTGGAACCTGTAGGTGGTGTTGGAGTACAAACATGAAAAATCAATTGAAGAGTCTTACTATACTGTTCAAATTTGTACATTAGCCCTTAAAATCTTCAATCAGGATAGTCTAGTTTAGTATCTTGAACTTGAAACATGTATCTTAATGCACTATCCTGATTGGATAGGCTGGAACATCATTTTTTGATGAAAGCCTTGAAATAGAAGTTGATGATGATCCTATTTGGACATGTAATCACCCAACAGTTATTTGACAAGACTAGTGTAATGTGAATGCATATTTAAATGTGCATGGATCTGGTCTCACATTTAAATATATGCATTTGGCAACTATTACCAATTCTTAGATAATGAATAGGTATGATCTATCACTATTTTTTTCTTCCCATTGTATGTTTTATGTATGTGCTACATGCAGAAGGCTGGAAATATATTGATTAGATTAGAATATCTATATTCTAATCTTTTATATAAAAGTAAGCAAAAGAGCCATAAAAATCAGTGTTTAAATATTTTAATTAAAAGTGAAAATGTGTTTCGTATTTTAAAACCCTCTTGCCTATTTACATACACAGTATAAAACTTCATCTACAGTACAATAGATTCAATAGCCATTTTAACCCAGAACCTGATCTTCAAGGCACTTTTAAAAGATAGTAGATTTTGGATTCCCTGAAACTCAGATACAACGGTATTCCACAGGAGAGATACTATGCCAGAAAAGTCCAATAGTTTCCTGCTTCTCTCAACTATTTCTTCAGATTTAATCTATCAGCAACAAGTTATATGTATATATAAGGTATCATTGACAGGATAGCAGATGGTGTTTACTTTTTCCATTCATATTGTTGTAGAATGAAAGAATTTCCCACAATTTTTTGAGATATGTAGAAAAGAACTTTGTCTTGTATGGCTCGCAAAGTGTAAAATAGTACAATGTGACTGAATCTTTTATAAGGCCTTTAAATGCTGGCTGATAGGTTTACTTGTTTAATTGACATTTATTTATTTATTTATTTATTTGTTTGTTTGTTTGTTTATTATTTAAAGATTTCTGTGGCATCCCAACTTAAGAATACAACTCTGGGCAACTTACAACAACAATAAAAAACAGGAAAAAAAAACTCAATTATCCATTTTGGATGCATCTGTGGTGGAATGTAGTCTGAACTCTCAGAAAGAAGGTACTGCATTCCAGATTCAGAAGATAAAAGCTGGGAAGACTAGGTCAACAGGAAAATGATCCAAATGTCCTCCCTAGTATTTCCCAAAATATATCTATAGTCATTCTAAAAGTTGTTTTAGTTTAGTTTAGTTTAGTTATTGTCATTGCACCTCATACAATGAAATCAAACACCATCTTCAGTCTCAGTGCACATCATGACCATGACCATGAAAATACACATCCTTCACCCTCCACACATTGAACCAACCCCCCTCCCCAACACCACACCAATACTACACTATACAGCAGATAGTGCTCAAAAGAGCTACTGCCTTGGGATAGAAGCTGTTTTTCAGCCTATTTGTCCTTGTTTTTATTATTCTGTACCATCTGCCAGATGGTAATAGTTCAAAAAAAGTGTTCCCAGGATGAGATCGATCTTTGAGAATGTTTTGAACTTTCTTAAGGCAGTGGGAGCTATAAAGCTCTTCCAAAGAGGGGAGAGGGCAACAATGATCTTCTGGGCAATAACATTAACCCTCTGGAGTGCTCTCCTATGTGTCACTGTGTAATTGGAAACCATACAGGGGTGCAGTAAGTTAAAATGTTCTCTATGGTGCAGTGGTAGAAGGTCACCAGCAGTTTCTCATTCAGTTGTTGTTTTCTGAGAAGTCTCAGATAATATAATCTCTGCTGGGCCCTTTTGACCAATGCTGCAGTGTGAGCACTCCAGGTCAGGTCCTCTTTTAGGGTAACACCCAGAAATTTAAAACTGGCCACTTGCTCCACTCAGTTCCCATTGATAAGCAAGGGCTGGATATCTGGTCTGTCCCTTCTATAATCCACTATAAGCTCCTTGGCCTTATTGGTGTTGAGGACTAAGTTGTTGTCTCCACACCATGAAAGCAAACGGTCCAGCTCATCTTGGTAGGCAGACTCATCCCCCATGGAGATGAGTCCCACCACTATTGTATCATCTGCAAATTTAGGAATACTATTACTGTTACTGAGAGTGGGAATGCAGTCATGCACATAAAGAGTATAGAGTAAGGGATGCAACACCAGTGTTAAGAATAAGGGTTGAAGAGGTATGATTACCTAATCTGACCTTCTGTGAGCAGCCAGACAGGAAATCCATAATCCAAAAACAGATTGAATTAGAAAGTCCAAGGTCCAGAAGTTTAGACACTAGTTTACGTGGAAGATTTGTGTTAAACAAAGAACTAACATCCACAAAAAGCATCCTCACATGGTCACATGAGTCAGAACAGTGTGAAGAGTGATGGCTACAGAGTCTTCTGTAGATCTACTGTATGCAAACTGGTGTTTATCAAAAGTCCAGAAATGATGTGCCAGCAGACTAATTTCTCAAAGCACTTCATGATGATAGGAGTGAGTGTCACTGGTCTGTAATCACTGAGGTTATTGATAGGGAACTTATTTGGCAACAGAATAATGGTGGAAGCCTTCAAACAAGATGGAATAATGGACTGGGATAAAGACCAATTGAAGATCCTGGTAAAGACTCCAGCCAACTGATCAGAACAGTCTTTAAGCGCTTGGCCAGAGATATCATCAGGTCTGGCAGCCTTTCTGGGTCCACAGCCCTCAGAATGCTCCTCACCTTCTGTTCCTCCTTAATGAGGTAGAGGCTACATTTGTCTGGTGGTTGTATTTTAGCTGTCTCTTATGTCTCCACTTCAAAGTGAGGAAAGAAATGATTCAGTTCCTCTGCCAATGAAGCATCCCCCTCAGCAGGGAGGACATTGGTCAATTGATGGTTTGTAATTTTTTTAATTCCTTGCCACACCTGCCTCATGTTATTTCTATAAAAAATTGTCCTCAATCTTCCTCTTATAATCAGTCTTGGCCTTCCAAATACCTTTCTTCAGATTAGCTCTGGCAACACTGTATCTTGCCCCATCACTGGACCTAAAGGCCTTGGCCCTGTCACACAAGAGATGGTGAACTTCCTTAGTCATCCAGGGTTTCTGATTGGGATAGATCCTAATACGTTTATGCACAGTGATAGTATCTGTGCAGTGTTTGATATAGCACAGAACAGTTGCAGTATGCTCCTCTAGGTCAGGGTGGTAAAAGATTTCCCAATTTGTGTTCTCAAAACAATCCTGAAGTTGTTGGAAAGCATCTTCTGACCAAGATTTCACTGTCTTTATTATAGGCAGAGACAGTCTCCAAAGAGGAATGTACATTAAAATGGTGCTAAAAGCAGTGATATATGGTCTGATTGTCCCGAATGTGCTGGTTGTATAGCCTTAAGCCCCTGTCACACTGCACCAATGGATGCAAAGAGGATGTAAAACGGACAAAAAAGCTTGCCATCCATTGGAAAACGTGATGTACTCACTGCCTCCATTTTGCTTCCTCTCTATCTGTCCAGCATCCGTTTATTGATGATTCATCCACTCAGAAAGTTTTGAGCTGCTCAAAACTTTTGTGTGGAAAATGTATCCAATTTGTCCGTTCTGAATCCGCTACGCATCCTCTACGCATCCATTCTGCATCCATTCTGCATCCACTATATCCGCTATGTGGATATAGTTGCGCATCCGTGCAACTCGCATCCGCTCGGACGCAGGGAGGAAGCAGAACAGACGCGGAACGGATGCAGAATGGATGCAGCATGGAAACAAAGTGTTTAAAACGGAAAAAATGTTCGCAGAGGGACCTATCTCGGATATTAAGGATGTCTAGAGGATGGCTAGAGGATGCCTAGAGGATGCAAAGGGACACCTATACTGCCTATAAAAAGGGGGAGCAACTCACCTGCATCTCACTTTCAGACCAGCAGCCTAGCTGTGCAGACCTCTGCAGCCTTCATCTGACTTTTGCTCTTCCACAGCATCCAGTCATGTCCACCATGGATTGTAACACAGTCCTTTTGGCAGCCACCATCCTTCTGCAACAGTGCGAAGCCATCTACAGGCTTTGTGAACTCTACTACGGGAAGAAAAAGAGGCGGCCAAGAAGCATCTGGGTCCGAAGATGGATCGGGAGAAGAGCAGAGTACGGACTGTACAACAAGCTGATGGTGGAGCTCAGGAACGAAGACACTCAGGCATTCCAGAACTTCATGAGGATACCTCCAGCCATGTTTGACGAAGTTGTGCAGTGGCTGACACCCAGGTTGACCAAGGCAAACACCAACTTCTGGCCCTGCCTGGAACCTGGGCTCAAGGTGGCACTCACTCTGCGCCACCTGGCCTCAGGAACCACCTACAGGAGCATTCAGTACGGCTGGAGGGCCACACAACACCATCAGCATTGTGGTCAGAGAAGTGGTGCAGGCCATCATCGAAAAATACCTGCAAGAGCTCCTCCAGTGCCCCTCCACTGAAGAAGGATGGAAGAAAGTTGCAGAGCAGTGGTATCAGAGGTGGAACTTCCCACACACCATTGGAGCCATAGATGGCAAGCACGTGGCCTGCAAAGCACCACCCAAGTTGGGCTCCATTTATTTCAACTACAAGGGCTTCTTCAGCATCGTCCTCTTTGCCATGGTCGATGCTGACTACAAGTTCATGTACATCGATGCTTCAGGCAGCGGCTCATGTTCAGATGCCCAGGTATCATGGGCTTTCCAGATCCAGACCCCCTACCCAACGACACGCAAGATGTGCCCTACTTCATCGTGTGGGATGATGCCTTCTCCCTCAGAACCTAACTCATGAAACCCTACACTTCAAGATACCTCATCCGTGAAGAGAGGATCTTCAACTACAAGCTGTCCAGGGCAAGGTGGGTGGTGGAGAACGCCTTTGGCATCCTGGCCAACAGGTTCCAGGTACTTCTCACCACCATGGAGCATCACCCACAGACCGTGAGGAGGATCGTGGAAGCTTGCTGCATCCTGCACAATCTCATGCGCACCCGTTACCCGGTCTTGCAGAACAGGCTCGTGGACCACTAACAAGGCAATGGGGACATGGAGCCTGGAGAATGGAGGCAAGGGCGAAACCTGATAGACACTGAGGATGTGCAAGGCCCCAACAGAGCCTCACGTGAAGGGAAGAAGCAGCGCAACCTCCTGAGACACTGGTGGAACTCCCCAGCTGAAGCAGTGGAGTGGCAAGACAGGATGATAGATGATTAATGGGTGCTTCCTTCAGCCTGTCTCATCACACTGATGAGATTGGGCCATGTATGTTGACTGGCCCTACAATGAACAGGGCATTTAATAAAGAGTTGTGTTTATGTTCAAATGTGTGGATCAATGCTTACTAATGAAGGGCCAAAGGTGTGGCACCTGGGAGGGTGGACCATACAGTCCCACTATGCTTGCACTGGAGGTTTATCTATCCCACAGCTATCTTAACCCATCCCAAAGGTATCCCTGCTCACTTCACTGCTATCTTAACCCATCCCACAAGCATGCAAAGGCTTAAACCAATTCTAAAAGTTTCCACCAAGACTTTATTACAAAAAAAGAAATGAAGCAAGTGTGTGAATCAAAGATAAGCTTTATTGAACAACAAGCTGTAAAACAAAAATGACCCAAGTCAAGTGTCCAAATAAAGTCCACAGGTAGCCAGCTACCCAGTCTCTGGCACTCTTATTGGTCACTCGGAGGTGTGCTCAGTCTCAGGGATGAAGGGTCCAGGTGCTGTGGAGGTGGGTGGTGCTGTAGTGCTGGTCTGTATAGTCATTGGGGTGCCTGGCCCCGAGAGGACAACAGGGGATGGTGTGTTGAGGAAGCTCTCAGACAGCTGGCTCAGACTCGCGATGCTGAGAGGTCCTTCCTCCATGCCATGGGGTGTCCAGTACTGATGAGAGATGTACTGAGGCTGGGCTTGGCTGTGGGGTGGAGGAAGTAGTAGTGTAGTGAGGCTGTCTGGTCTGCAGCTGGGTGAGGACTGGCGTTGGTGGCATCGCTGTCGTCAGTGGCATCATTGTCGTGGGTGGCATCGGTGGCATCAGTGGAACCAATCAGTGGTGTCGTCCGATGACTCTGTGCCTGGACTGGGAAGGGCTGCTGCCTGTGCTGCTGGATCTCCTGGTAGCCAGAGCCCTGGTAGGTGAGGGGCTGTGGGAAGCCTTGGAATGGGAAGGACATCACCTGGGGTGGAGGAGCAGACCTGGACTGGGTGGGAGCAGGTTCCTCTGGATCTGGAGGGTTGTGAAGCAGCTCGGTGATCCGGTCCTTCACCAGCTGGTACTGGGGATCCTCCATGTTCTTGAGGGTCTGGTTGACATAGGTGAGGAAGGGCTTGCGGTTGGAGGATGAGGAGTCGGTGCTGACCAGCTGAGAGAGGAGATCTATACTGGTATGGATGGTGTCCCTGATCTCCAGCAGGACAGTGTGGCTCTGTCCCTCCTGCTGTCTGGCTCTCTTCCTTTCTGTGGAGGCGGAGCTGGGGGGGGTGGATGCGGTTACGACTGTGGTGAACTCGATGTCTCCTTTCTCCCGCCACACCAGGGAGTCCTCCACGCGCTCCACCACGGTTACAACACCTGTCCGTGGGTCCTCCGCCGTGGCATGCTCCACAGAAACCTGCCTGGAGACAGGGATTGACTCTCGGTAGACTGAGGGGCTCCTGGCGCTCCTCGGTGGTGGATCTCACCCTCCAGGAAGCTGCACCTGGCCATGGCGTATGTCTCTCTTTCCGTCAGCTTTAGCATGGCCTGGTCAGATTTCTTCAGGTGCAGCTTCCCGTACCAGGTGTGCATGTGCTTCCACCGGCCAAGGAGCACCTCCGAAGTGTAACCCATACTCTCCGCCCTCTCTCTCCAAGCAGTCTGCTTCCGCTTGGTGTCCCTGTACAGCCGGTGTCCCTTCCGTCACAGATTGTCATTCTCTCTCAGCCACTCCAGCACCTCATCCTTGTGTTCCTCCTCAATGAAGTATTGCCTCCTCTCCCATCCCCGCATACGCCTCTTCCTCCCTTTGGCAGGACCAGATGGGCCCTCATCAGAGGGGCTCCCAGGTGGTAGGGTCTGCTACTCCACACCACCAGCAGCAGCAGCACCAACAGGATCATCATCATCATCATCATCATCATCATCACCAGCAGGATCATCATCATCATCATTAGCAGCAGCAGCAGGATCAGCAGGACCAGGATCAGCAGCAGCAGAGTAAGTACCAGGAGCCCCAGCAGCACCAGCAGCACCAGCACCAGAAGCACCAGCAGGACCAGGAGCACAAGCAGGACCAGGAGCATGAGCAGTACGAGCAGTATGAGCAAGTCCAAGAGCACGAGCAGGACCAGCAGGACCAGCAGGACCAGCAGGACAAGCAGGATCAGCAGGACCAGGAGCAGCTTCAACACAGTACGCAGCAGCAGAAGCACCACTGCCAGGAGCAGCTTCAGCAGAGTACGCAGCAGAAGAAGCACCACCGCCAGGAGCAGCTTCAGCAGAAGCTCCAGCACCAGAAGAGTGAACCTGAGCAGCAGAAGCCCCAGCAGAAGCAGAGTCAGGGACAGGGGGCGGGAGGGTGGCCCTGTCCCTCTTGCCAGGGATGGCGGAAGGTTGCTGAGACTTTTGCTTCTTACCCATGGTTGTGGGGTTGCTGGCTGGCAGGGAGACTGGCAGGGAGGCTGGCAGGCACCAAGGCTGGCAGGAAGCCTGGCACCAATGCTGGCAGGAAGCCTGGCACCAAGGCTGGCAGGAAGCCTGGCACCAAGGCTGGCAGGAAGCCTGGCACCAAGGCTGGCAGGAAGCCTGGCAGGAAGCCTGGCAGGAAGCCTGGCAGGCAGGCAGGCACCAAGGCTGGCAGGCAGACTGGCTGGCAGGGAGGCTTGAAGGCAGCCTGGCAGCAAGGCTGGCAGGCAGGCGGAGAGCAAGGCTGGCAGGGAGGCTGGCCAGGAGGCTTGGAGGCAGGATGGCAGCAAGGCTTGCAGGCAGGCATGCAGGCAGGGCAGGCAAGGACTCGATGTATCCTGCAGCAGGTCTTTCCTCCGAATGCTGGCCACGTGCAAGCTGCTTCCCTTTATATCCGTGCTGCTTTCGCAATGCATCCCCCCCGCATGCATAATTAACTCCAGGCATCCGTTAGGCTTCCGCTGTGCATCCGCTGTGCATCCGCTGTGTATCCGCTGTGCATCCGCTTCATCTGCTGTGCATCCGCTGTGCATCCGCTTCATCCGTTCCGCGTCCACTTTGCTGAGGCCCCCCGGAAGCTTAGCGGATGTGCCATCCGCTCCCATCCGCTTCCATCTGCTGGGCTTCCGTTCCGCATCTGCTTTCCATCCGCTCTGCGTCCTCCCCGCGTCCGTGTTATCCGCTCCGATTATGCAAATTTTTGCCCCTTTTGAGAGCGGATAACAATGGATGGAACATTTTGCTCGTCCGTTGTGTCCGTTTTGTATCCATTGGGCAGTGTGACAGGGCCTTTGTAGCCATGTTTGATATTGGTATATACTTTGTCCAATATGTTTGCTCCTCTAGTAGCACACATAACATGATGATAAAATTTAGGGAGCACTGCTTTTAAATCAGCTTGATTAAAGTTCCCCACTATGATATGCACAGCATCAGTGTGCAGAGGTATATCATGATATACTTATTGTATATCATGATATACATATATTCATATAAACCTATATATATGTTGTTCAGCTTCCTTCGGGTATTATCCCACGTCATTGTAGTGCTTTTAAAGTTGTAGCAACGTTTCAGCAGAATCTCATCTGCCATCATCAGGCTTCAATGACATGGGATAATACCCGAAGGAAGCTGAACAACCCACATGTAAGTACCCGTGAAAACTTTAAAAAACAAACATATATATACATATATATACATATATATACATATATCCTCAAACCTGAGGATGGCAGATGAGATTCTGCTGAAACGTTGCTACAACTTTAACAGAACTACAATGACGTGGGATAATACCCGAAGGAAGCTAAACAGCACACATGTAAGTACCCGCAAAAGCCTAAAAAAAACCATATATATATATATGGATCTTGGGTTTTTCGGGTTTTCTCCTGTGTAAAATTGGAAGTATCTAGGCAATGTTTCGATGAAGTCTCAATCATCATCTTCAGGCTTGTTCAGGTGGGGGCTTGGTTGTGCTCAGGTTAGTCTTCGTTGCTGTGGAATTTGAGCTGGTGAGCTGTGATCCTGTTGTTTGGCTTCGCGTTCGTGGTCGTGCCACATCTTCATGGTGAGTGTCGTTCGCTTCTTGTATGGGTCGGAGGGGTTTGAAGCTGGTAGTGGTGTAGCTGCGGTACGGCTTCTAGTCCGTGGTCATGTCTCATCTTCTGTGTGGGTGTGAGTCTTTTTTCTACGTGGAAGTGTGGTGGTAGCATCTTGTGTGGCACTCATGGGTGTGGGTCTGGTGTCATTCTTTATGTTAGTACTCGTTTATTAATGAGGACAGGTTTCCAAATGGTTGGTAGGCGGAAGGTATCATCTCATTTATTCATGCTGTGTGGGCGTTTTTCTATATCTATGGCTTCTCTGATTATTCTGTTGTTGAAGTGTTCGGTTTTGGCGATAGTTCTGGTATTTTTAAAGTCAATTTCATGTCCTGTGGCTTTGGGGTGTTGGACCAGGGAAGAGGTGACTTTTTCTTTTTTGATTAAGTTCTTGTGTTCTTCAATGAGTGCACATATTCTTCTGTTAGTTTGTCTGATGTATGTGGTGGGGTAGGCAGTGCAAGGGATTTCGCATACTTCACATAAAGGCTTAAACTCCCCCTTCGATCTTGCCAGAATTTCTACTTCTGTCCTGCCAGTGAGCTATGTAGCCTTCAAGCTCAACAGCTGCATCTGGAATGAATGAATGAAACCAAGTTTCTGTGTTATTATTATTGTGTTATTATGTGTTGTTAGTCAGACAAGACTAACATTTTAACCCTTGATCAACTGAGAAAAGGATTAAAAATCAGTGGGAAATTGTTAAGTACTCCCTATGCTTCAAGTTCAATCAAACTTGATGATTAGAAATAAAGCTTGGACAATGTTGTTTTCCTTTACTTAGTTATTAGGATCATTCTTTCACAAAAGTGAAAAGAAACATGAATTCTCTGTTATTTATTGCAACAACAGAATAATTCCAGTAGAGATGGAATTGGTATAGATTGCTCTCAGAGATTTGTAAAGTTTTTTCCTTGATTAAATAAAATTTGACAAAGTCTGAAGAAGTAATTTAAAATGTAAAGGTTAATTCAAGTTATAAATCTCATATTAAATCAAAAATAGGTACCTCAGGAATTAAGGATTATATTGTGAGAGAGAATGTATAGCCAAAACTGTCATCTGGAACTACTGTTTGCAACATATGAAAGAAAATATATATTATAAAAGTCAAAATAAAGGAAGTCTATAACTTTTATGAAGTTCTCCTTTGAGAACTGTGATTTTTGCATAACAGTGCATAACAGCTGTTCCTTCAAACATAATAACAAATAGTAGGGAAATAGTAAACCTTACATTTCCCCAAACCTCTCTTGAATGAGATTTTTGCTTTATTTAGATATCAGTTGAATGCCTTTTTTCTCAGTAAACTGGTGACAAAAGTCAGTTAATTTTTTTCTTACTGTTAACATATATCCATATTTTCAATTTTCAATTTTCAAAAAACAAAAAAAAATATTGAACATTTACATTGCAAATTGTCCTAGACTACAAATATTTCTCAGAATATATTTGCAGTTTGTACAAGTGGACTGAAGACAATACATAAAAAACAAATGTGTTATCCTTTTGTTTACATTATTCCAAAATTCAAAATGATGTCTGATTCCAACATAGAAAGCATACATCCACATAACACTGCAGATAGAAATTCAAATTATTCCACAAACTTTTTCCAGAAATACAGTACATATTATGGAATTATGTTTGAGTTTTCTTGATTTAATTCTCATTATTTTAAGCAATTTGTACTATTATACCATTTGTGCATCCAGAAATTTAACAGTTCCATTAACCCCATTAACCTTCAAGAATTAAAACTTAATGGATTTCTTTTTTAAAATATATATTTGTTTTCTGAGGTTTTCGTGGGTATTTGTATGTGGATCTTTGGTTATTCCAGTTTTCTTCCACGTAAAATTGGACTTATCTAGGCGACGTTTCGATGAAGTCTCATTCATTATCTTCAGGTTTGTTTCTTTGGCTCTGTGCTTCTCAGAGTAATGTGAGCTTGCAGCTGCTTCTTCCTTTTAACTGCTAGTGGGGGTGTGACTTGATTGGGTGGGGGCTTGGATGTGTTCTGATTGGGTGAGGGTGTGTTCTCATTGGTTGGGGGTTTGGCTGTGTTATGATTGGCTGGGGGTGTGTTCTGCTCCAGTGGGGGCTTGGTTGTACTCAGGTTAGTCTTAGTTGCTGGGGGATTTGAGCTGGTGAGCTATGATCCTGTTCTTTGGCTTCACGTTCATGGTCGTGCCACATCTTCATGGTGGGTGTCAGTTTGCTTCATGTATGGGTCAGAGGGGTTTGAAGCGGGTAGTGATGCAGCTGCAGTACGGCTTCTGGTCCGTGGTCGTGTCTCATCTTCTGTGTGGGTGTGAGTCTGCTTTCTATGTGGAAGTGTGGTGGTAGCATCTTGTGTGGCACTGGTGGGTGTGGGTCTAGTGTCACTCTTCATATAAGGTATTCGTTTATTAATGAGGGCAGGTTTCCAAATGGCTGGTAGGCGGGAGATATCATCTTGTTTATTCATGCTGTGTGGGCATTTTTCTATTTCTATGGCTTCTCTGATTATTCTCTTGTTGAAGTGTTCGGTTTTGGCGATAGTTCTGGTATTTTTAAAGTCAATTTCATGTCCTGTGGCTTTGAGTTGTTGGACCAGGGAAGAGGTCAGTTCTTCTTTTTTGATTGACTTCTTGTGTTCTTCAATGAGGCACTTATTCTTCTATTAATTTGTCCGATGTATGTGGTGGGGCAGGCAGTGCAAGGGATTTCATATACTCCTTGGTTTTCTAACTCAATTTTGTCTTTAGGGTTTCTTAGGATGGTGGATATTTTTCTGTTTGTGCAGAATGCTGTTTTAATGTTGTGTTTTGGGAGGATCTTGCTAATTTTGTCTGTAGTGCCTTTTATATATGGGAGGAGGGCTTTGCCATTCTCTTGTTCTCTCTCTGGGCTTTCACTTGGGGTTTCTTTTTGGATTTGGTGGGTAATCTTCTTTTTTTGAAATCCATTGGCTGTAAGTACATTAGTGAGAGTGTGTAGTTCAGTTTTTAAGTGTTGTTCGTCAGCTAAGCATTTTGTTCTGGAGATGAGTGTCTCGGCTACAGAATTGATCTGTGCTAGGTGGTGGTGTGAGGGTGCATGGAGATAGCGGTTTGTATGTGTTTTCTTCTGGTAGATGGTGTGTCCTAGGGAGCCATTGGATTTTTTGTATACTAAGACATCTAGGAAGGGAAGTTGATTGTTGGCTTCTGTTTCCACGGTGAATTGTATTTTGGGGTGTAGGCTGTTGAGCTGTGTGAGGAAGTTGTTCAGTTTTTCTTTCCTGTGTGGCCAGATTATGAAGGTGTCATCTACGTATCTGAGCCAGAGTTTGTGATAATATTTTTCTAGAGCTTGCGTTTCAAAGTGTTCCATGTAGAGGTTTGCGATGACAGGTGAGAGGGGTGATCCCATGGGTGCTCCTTCTATTTGTTTGTATTTTTGTACATTGTAGGTGAAGTATGTATTGGATAGGCAGTGGTTGGTAAGATCTAGGATGTGCTTGGGGGGGTTGTATTTGTTTTGGATGGCTGTCAAGGCTTCTTTTATAGGCACTTGGGTGAAGAGGGATATGACATCGAAGCTCACTAGTAGGTCACTGGGATGTAAGTTTTGTTTCTTTATGATCTTGATGAACTGGAATGAGTTTCTTACATGTGAGTTGATGGATTCTGCATAGGGCTGTAGTTGTTTGGCAAGAAATTTGTCTAAGTTTTGTATAGTTTTATAATTTCTAAGTTTTGCAGATATTAGCCAAATTTCTTGCCAAACAACAACAGCCATATGTAGCTGTTTCCCCCAGCAACTAAGACTAACCTGAGCACAACCAAGCCCCCACCTGAAAAGAAAAGACCCCAGCCAATCAGAACACAGCCAACCCCCCTGGTTGTGAGTGCAGGCTGCCAAATGATTGACAGTCTGGTGGAATCATCTCTTTTATTCATGCTTTCAGGTCTTTTTTCAATCTCTATGGCTTCTCTGATAATTCTGTGGCTGGGGTTTTCTATAGTGGCTAGGGTTTTGGTGCCATTGCAGTTGATGTTGTGACCTGTGGTTTTCATGTGTTGGACTAGTGAGGAGGTTTGTTCCAGCTTTTTTACTGCATTTTTGTGTTTATCCAGGCGAGTACTATTGGTCTGTCCAATGTATGTGGCTGGGCATGATGCACAGGGAACTTTGTATATGCCTTGGTTTTCCAGGTCAATGCACTCACAAACAAAAAATCTCCACACCACAAGCCAGAAAAACACCTGGGCACAAACAGACTCCCTCTGATATCGCTAGCTCAAACACACCCCAACCAGGCACCCAGATGAAACCTAGCTTCCTAATAGATAATAGCCATCCTTTCATGGGAAGCCAAGCTGCACTGAAAGCCTCCAGTACAGGAACACAGTGTTGCCAGCCAATCAAAGCCAGAAAACAGACAGAAGAAACCAGAAACACCAATCAAACAAACTTCAAGTCCAATAAACACAGACCAAGTCTCCCAACCAATCAGAATATAGAAAAAAACATCCTGGCACAGCAATAGGCTAGCCTCAAATTTAAAACCAACGACTGTGATAGTCTGACCCACATAGAAACTCAATACAGAAGCCTGATGATGGCAGATGAGATTCTGCTGAAACATTACTACAACTTTAAAAGCACTACAATGACGTGGGATAATACCCGAAGGAAGCTGAACAGCACACATGTAAGTCCCCGCGAAAACTTAAAAAAACACACACAGACAGACAGACAGACAGACAGACAGACAGACAGATAGATATAGATATAGATATAGATATAGATATAGATATAGATATAGA
>BLBF01000026.1:6402345-6424587 GCA_015471245.1 Laticauda colubrina | reverse complement strand
AGATATAGATATAGATATAGATATAGATATAGATATAGATATAGATAGATACACATACAGTGTGCCGGTTGGTTTACAAATTTTTTTTGCTTCCATTTCGTAGTCTCAGTCACAATTACTCTGTGTATTATCTCGTATTTTCAATCCAATATTAAATATATTAATATCATTATTAGTCAATCATTTGACTATACTTATTATTCATTCATGCTTCAAGAAATAATCATGTGTTACTGAATTTATTTTGTGACAGTTCATATTATCATCCCAAATCTATCTTAAAATCATTTTGTAGATATAATAAGGAAAAAATACATTTTATTTTATTTTCTTAAACTCTACACATTTCATTACTATGTTTTATTGTCTAACCATTGATAGGATATATACCAAATTTTATAAAATTGCTTATCTTCTTGCTCTCTAATTTCAGATGTCAATCTACTCAGTTCAGCACATTCTAATGTTTTCTTAATGATTTCCTCCTGTGGTGGTATTTTCTCATTTTTCCAGTTTTTAGCAAATACAATCCTAGCCACTGTTAATACATTTACAATCAGGTATTTCAAGTCTTTACTGTGTATTTTAGGTAAAATTCCCAGTAAAAATATCTCTAGTTTTAAATCTATATGCTTTTTAGTCATTTTTTCCAACCACGTGTGGACTTTAGTCCAGTATTTTTTAGTATCCACACAAGTCCACCCCATATGGTAATATGAGCCAGGTGTCTGATGACATTTCCAACATTTTTCATTTTTATTCTTGAACATTCTTGCTATTCTTGTCGAGGGAAAATGCCACCTGTAAAACATCTTATACAAATTTTTTTATATGCTGTTGACATTGTCATTTTATAATTTTGAGACCACAATTTTTGCCATTTCTCTAGGTCAATCCCGTATCCAAAATTCTTCTCCCAAGCAATCATAGTTTCTTTAACTTGTTCTTCTTCTAGTTTAATTTCTAATAAGTATCCATACAATTTTTTAATCACCTTTTCATCAGTACCTGTCAAAATCTTATCTAAGTCAGTCAGTTTATCATAGAAACCTTCTGTTTCAGAATCTTTATCATACCTTGAATGTATTTGTGCATATGAAAACCAATTCATCTTTATACCTTGTTCCTCTAATTTTTGTATAGATTTAAGTTCACCCTTTTCATTCAATATTTCACCATATCGAACTGTTTGTTCCTTTTTACATATTATATAATAGGAAAATGCTTCAATAGTCAATAGCCAGACTGGAATTATCAAATAACATTGTCTTTTAATCTTCTCCCAGTTGAACCACAGAGGCTTCCATATATAATGTCTTCTAAAATACCCCTGTATTTTAGTTCCTTTGTACCATAAGAAAGCATGCCACCCCAACAACAGATCATATCCTTCTAGTTTCAACAATCTAGTATTTCTTAATGTTATCCATTCCTTAACCCACATCAAATTTATAGCTTGGTAATACAACTCCCAATTAGGCAAACCAAATCCTCCTCTTATTTTAGCATTTGCAAAAAAAACAACTTTATTCTCACTTTCTTTCCTTGTCATATATATTTCAACACAATTTTATTCAAATCTTCAAAGTAATCTTTTCCAAGCCTAATTGGAATTGTCTGAAACAAATATAAAATTCTGGATAGTATATTCATCTTGATTGTTGATATTCTCCCTATTAATGACAGTTGTAAATTTTCCCATTTCACCAAATGTAGCGCTACCTGCTGTTTAAGTTTGATATAATTATTCTCATTTAATGTACTGCATCTTGCTGTCAAGTATACCCCAAGTACTTGATCTTGTTCATGAGCTGAATTTTCAATAAGTCTGCCAGTTCTTTCTTTTATCTAGATAGCATATTCTTTGTCAAGATCTTTGCCTTATCTTTGTTTATTTTCCAACCAGCCACCTTACCCAGCTATCTTTTCTATCAATTTTGGTGCTGTTTCTAATAAGTCTACTAAGATAAAAACCAGGTAATATGCAAATGCTTGCAACTTAAATTCTTCCTTTCTAATTTTCATCCCTTTTATATTCTTTTCATCTCTAATATTTGTATTATAGCACTTCCAAAACTCTTCTATTTAGCTCTTCCAAAATTAACACAAACAACAAAGATGACAGTAGGCACCCTTGCCTTGTTCCTTTCCTTATGTCAATAGAATCTTTGAGGTCTCCCTCTATCATTACCTTTGCCATTTACTCATGATATATAGCTTCTGTTGCTTGGATAAATTTTCTAGTAATGGCCATCTGTTCCAACAGTAATAAGATGAATCACCAATTCACATTATCAAATGCCTTCTGTGTATCTAGAAATATCAAAGCGATTTGTTTTTCAGGATGAGCCTCATAGTATTCCAAAGTGTCCAAGATGACTCTCATATTGTCTTTAATTTGTCTCTTTGGCAGAAATCCATTTTGATCAAGATGTATAAAATTATTTAAGTATTTTTAAGTCTTTCTGCCAATACTGAAGCAAATATTTTATAGTCTGCATTTGGTAGGGAAATAGGTCTATAGTTATTGATTTGTAATGGATCAGTCTCCGCTTTTGGAACAAGTGTGATATAAGCTTCTGACCATGATTTAGATATCCTCTTATTTTCCATAACTTCATTCATAACTTCTAGCAATGGAAAGTTCAATGATTCTTGTAATGTTTTGTAAAATTCTGCCGGAAGTCCATCTAGGCCTGGTGCCTTTCCATTATTTTGCTTCTTAAGTGCTTCCATTAACTCCATCATCATTATATTGCTTTCCAACATTGTTTCAATCTCTTTAGGTATCTGGAGTAAATTAGCATTCTGTAAATACTGTTTAACTCTTTCCTCATCAATATTCTCTTGTGTGTACAGTTTCCCATCATAGTCTCATATGATTTCCCTCTTCTCTTTACTACCATAGCAAACTCGACCTTGGTCATCTATTAATTGCACTATTTTCCTTGATTCTTTCTCCTTTCTCAGTTTATATGTTAACCATCTGCCTGCTTTATTTGCATGTTCAAAGAAGTTCTATTTAGCACCTCTAATTTTATGTGCTCATTCTTCTTTTTCTATTAGACCTATTTTATAATCTTCAGGTTTTTCTAAACTTTCATCCAATTATGAAATAACCAATTGCAATTCCAAATAAAAATAGTCGAGAGAAAAAAGCCAAAGAGTAATAAAAATTTAAAAAAGGAAAAATTTCTTCAGGTTCTTGTATACCTTAATCCAATCGGTTGGGTAGATAACAGTAAAAATTCAAAAATGAAGAAAAAGATCATAAACACACACAAAAGAAAAAGAGTTATAAAATCCTAAAGAAGACAGAAAAGTGAGGAATAAAAAGCGATAAAAAAAGGAAAAATTCTTTAGGTTCTTCAACATATTAATCCTATTAACAGGTCTCAAATATAAAAGGCTGCATAAGAGAAGAGGAAGAAAAAAAAAGAGCCAAGAAGATTAAAAAAAAAAAAAAAGAAAAAAATCAGTAAGGGAGGTAGATGGAAAAACAAAAATACCAGCAAGGCAGAAAGAGAAAAAAAGAAAAAAAAGGCTACTCCCTTAAAAAATAATTATTTTATTATAAAATAAAAAGCAAGCGTAAAAATTTAAGTTATTTCAAAAAAAAAAACTGTTGAGGAGGGGTAGCGTAGCTATTGGAAATAGCATAGCTATTGGAAACCATATAGGGGTGCAGTATGTTAAAATGCTGTCTTTGGTGCAGCAGTATAAGGTCACCAGCAATTTCTCATTCAATTGTTGTTTTCTGAGAAGCCTCAGGTAATATAATCTCTGCTGAGCCCTTTTGACCAATGCTGCAATGTGGGCACCCCAGGTCAGGGCCTCTATTAGGGTAACATCCAGAAACCTAAAACTGGCCACTTGCTCCACTTGATCTCCATTGATAAGCAAGGGCTGGATGTCTGATCTGTTCCTTCTATCATCCACTATAAGCTCCTTGCTCTTTATTGGTGTTGAGGACCAAGTTGTTTTCTCCACAGCACAAAAGCAAATGTTCCACGTCAACTTGGTAGGCAGACTCATCCCCCCTGGAAATAAGTCCCACCATCTGCAAATTTAGCAATAGTATTACTAATGTGAGTGGGAATGCAGTCATGTACACAAAGAGTATAGAGTAAGGGACTCAACACATAACTCTGTGGTGTATCAATGTTAAGAATAAGGGCTGAAGAGGTATGATTACCTAATCTGACCATCTGTGATATAAAATAAGAAATCCATAATCCAAATTATATTCTACTCTACTCTACTCTAGTCTTTTATAATTTTAAAGTTTTACTGCAGATTATTAACAGTAGAAATTCAGAAAGTAATAAATGTTCCATATTTCTACATACATAATCTGACTATATACTCAAGGCATAAGAATAGTCTTACTGGATAAATCTAAGGACCAGTTAAGCATTTTGTTTTTCACAGAGGCCAACCACATGTCTCTGGTATGCTTGCAGTCAAGAAATGGACACACACTTCCCTCCTGCTGCTCCTTTCCTCTAAGCTGTTTTTGGAAGCCTGTTTCTTTCAAAGCAGAAATAACATAGAATTTCCTCAACTAATGATCCTTAACAGTTCAGGAATTGATCCAATCCCCTTTAAAGCCATCCAACTAGTAGCCATTATCACATTTAGTGGTAATGAATTCTTCAGGTTAATTATGCATGGTGTAACCAGCTCACTGCTTATCCCTAAGCCATGATCATTTATGACCTTACTTTT
This sequence comes from Laticauda colubrina, assembly GCA_015471245.1. Taxonomy (NCBI): domain Eukaryota; kingdom Metazoa; phylum Chordata; class Lepidosauria; order Squamata; family Elapidae; genus Laticauda; species Laticauda colubrina. Next base: position 6,419,859 of record BLBF01000026.1, on the reverse strand, counting down.
TCCTGCTGACAAAATTGCCCATTTATTCCTAATTTGTAGTTTGCATTTATTTAAATGAGAGTTTTGTTTTCCTTCTGTTAAGCATGCCTGATTCTTGGTGTGCTTGGACAAGCAGGCAGTTTTTCTTGGCAAGAAGTTATTTGCCATTGTTTGCTTCTTAGGGCTGAGAACAGTGCCTGGCCCAAGGTCATCAAGAGAGATTTGTGCTTAAAATGGGACTGGAACTCAAACTCACCTGGTTTCTAGCCCTAACAACTACACCAAACTGACTGTCATAAATGAAGTAACAACCCATAAAACATAGGTTCACTTATTTCATAAGCAATATGTTTATCAAGAACCTATGATAAGGAAACTTGACGAACATTACTTAAAAATCCAAGGGTACAATATTTAGTGGGTAACTTTTATTCATCTGCTTATTGACACTCTCAAAGCACTGCACAATTTTGTTTAATTGGTCTTTATCTTTGAAGAATTTATGATGATTTTTTTTCTGAATATGACTTAGTGAACTATGTGCTTTGTGTTTTTCTTTGGTCCTGTTTCTAGTAATTTTCCTACAAGTCATTAATATGTCAGATCACCAATTTTCTATATTTCTTCTGATACTTTTTCTTGAACAACAAAACAATTTTCTGATACTCATCAATTCTGAAGGGCTGATTATGTATTTTGTCTAGCAGATTGATAAATTCACATTTGAACTTCTTAAATCTTAGATTTAGATGTATAAAGAGCTAACAATTTTTTGCTCTCTTGTCTCTCAAGATGTCCAAAAATATTTTAATTTGCATTAGTTGTTCTCAGTTTGCTTTACATGTTTTTATTTTTTCTCAAAAAAGTTATTATTTATTTTTAGTAAGTTTTTTTTTAATATTGCCATTAAGAAGTAGGTTTTTAAATGCTTCATACATTAATGTGTGTGTTCTGGACCTACATCCTTTCTGACTGGTTAAAGTCTCCTGTGTTGGGAAGCAGAACAGATAGAGTCCCCCCTCTTTAATGACTACATGAGATCACTGAGAGAAGTTATCCATAATATGAGGTAGAATATCAACAATATTTTGATGATGCCAACTATGCATTTCCATCCTGGGCTCGTCAAGCAATGCTGTTCCAGAGTTGGTCCAGTGGCTGGAGACTATAAAAGTTTGGATAGGGAAGAATGAGCTTCAATTCAACCTCAGTAACAAGAATGGCTTTCTACTCACTCACTATCTCTTTCCCTCTCACACCCATTTTCCTGATGAGCTGTTACCTTTTCTTGCGGGAAAAGCACTTGTCTGGAAAAAGCTGATGCAGAACTTGGGAATCCTCATGGATCTGTGGTTTCTGTCTGAGTAGAAGATGAACGTTGTGGACTGATCTAGGAAGCATACCTACTATATGGTTATGCATTCTCTCCTGGTCTCCAGAAGATCTTAAAGAGATGACTCTTTCCACAAGTATTAGGGTAGAATGAATCTGAAGTCTAGTAAGTAGAACATTAATAAGTGGTAGACTCTTTCTGAGACATCAGTAGTTCTTGCTATGGTTGTTTGGGTTTTTGGAATGTATTTATTATTTTGAGAGTTCTGGTTCATAATGTGTGTGTGCATAATAACAACAATAACAACAACAACAATAATGATGATGATGATGATAATAATAAGCAAATAAAATAAACCTGGCCTATCTTGAAAGGTTAACAATTTTTAAGTGAAAGAAATAATGAACTTAAAATTGTAATTCAATTTGTGAGTGATATTGTTGGAAATATACCACCTGCAGACATCTTGTTGATCAGGCTTATCAATACTTTGCATTATGTGCCAATTGACTCACTTCAATATGGACAGACCCTGTTATATCCTCATGATGACTATATTTTTCTTTTTTTATTATTATTTAGTTTATATATTAATTAATATTATAAGATATAAAGATAGAAAACAAAATGGTAGATAAGGGAAGGAAAAAGGAAGGCGAAAATGTAGGAAAAAGGAGGCATAAAAGAAAAGGTGTTAACTTCCAACTCCCTTTGGTGCAGTAGAATAACGTAATAACATCAAACCTCAATTTTTTACTTTTACGTGATAGTATAAATTAGCCAATTTGATAACAACAAACCTATCTAATTGGCAAAACCCTAAGCCAAAGTTTCATTTTTTCCACCTTGACCATAAAGTGGCTTCCAAGTAAAAACAGAAGTAGTTGTGTTTTTGTCTTTAATCAAACCAGTCAGTTTAGCCATCTCTGCCAACACCACTAAAAAATAAAAAAAAAATTCTTTGGCTGACACCCAGACCAAACAGCAAACATCAAAATAACTATTTTTTTAAACCGATATGTGCAATAATAATAACTAAAACAAAAATTCCACAAATGATTTCTGATCATTTCACAGCTTTTAGTTAATTAATTTCATTATCCTTTCCCTTTTCATCCTGGTAAAAATGCTTCTTCCACAATATTCCACTTTCTAATTTTGTTGTTTATATCAATGTCAATAATAAATACAGTAATGAATTACTAAATATTGTTTAGAGCTGTTAAATTCTGTGTTTATTATTGATATTGATATAAACGACAAAATTAGAAAGTGGAATATTGTGGAAGAAGCATTTTTACCAGGACAAAAAGGGAGAGGATAATGAATTTCTTGTTAAATTCAAGCAATACTTCATAGAAAATGCAAGAAAAACTTATCTCTATATCTTAAACAAACATAAAAAATGAAGTAGTATTTAAAATATTTGTATATTTGTGTCCATGAGCTGTTGTTGTTACGTTATAAAATGCAAAGGAGTTTCACAATATGAGGGGATATTTGTTTTAAAAAAAAAGTGATCATTGTAATCTGATTTGAAATAATGCTATTTTAAAGAATGTTTCGCAGTTGGTTACAAGAGTAAAAAGCATTAAAACCAGTTACTTGTTCTGATATAAATAGTCGGAATAGTAAATGCTGTGATATGTTTTTAAACTAGCCATTATGTCACATACCCAACAATTTAAAATATTGCTGAATTGTTCTGTGTATTTCCAACTTCACAGCTAATGGAAGCAGACAGAAATGTTATTATCATTACTTCTAGTTATCTCCCATTTCCCAATAGAGAGCTTTTGACACTCTTAAGGGACTGTCACAGAGGCCGACGGATGCAAAAAGTATGTAAAAAGGACACAGCGGATGAGAAAATTTTCCATCCGTTGTTATCCGCTCTCAAAAGTGCCCCAAATTGGCATAAACAGAACGGACAACAATGGAAAGGAACGGACGGGGAGAGGACGTAGCCAGGATGTAAAGCGGATGCTCCAGGGAAGCCTAGCGGATGGAAGCGGATGGAAGCGGATGGCACATCTGCAGGGCTTCCGGGGGAGCACAGCGAAGTGGATGTGCAGCAGAAGGAATTAATGCAGACCGGATGCCGAGCAGATACAACGGATGCAGAGCAGATGCCTAGCGGATACCTAGCGGATGCCTAGTGGATGCAAAGCATTCACTGCGCATGCGGGGAGGATGCATTGAGTCAGCCCCGCAAATATAAAAGGATGCAGCTCGCAAGCAGGTCACCATTCAGAGGATAGACCTGCTGCCAGACACAGCTACAGCCAACAACCATGGGGAAGAAGAGGAAGCTTGTGCCTACTCCCTGACAAGAAGGACAGGGCCACCATCCCACCCCCTGGTGCTGACTCTGCTTCTGCTGGGGCTTCTGCTGCTCGGGCTGACTCTTCTGATACTGGGGCTTCTGCTGGCGCTGCTCCTGGTGCTGGTGCTTCTGCTGGGGCTTACTCTGCTGGCACTGCTCCTGGTGCTTCTGCTGGTGCTTACTCTGCTGGTGCTGCTCCTGGTGCTGGGGCTTCTGCTGATGCTTACACTGCTGGTGCTACTCCTGGTGCTGGAGCTTCTGCTGGTGCTTACTCTGCTGGTGCTGCTCCTGGTGCTGCTGGTGCTGCTGGTGCTGCTGGTCCTGTTGGTCCTGCTGGTGCTTACTCTGCTGCTGCTGATCCTGGTCCTGCTGGTGCTGCTGGTCCTGCTGGTGCTGCTGGTGCTGCTGGTCCTGCTTTTGCTGCTACTGTTATTGTTGATGCTGCTGGTGGTGGTGGTTGGTAGAACAGCCCCTAGAACCTCAAAGCCCCTCTAACGAGGGCCCAGAAGGCCCTGACAGAGGGAGGAAGAGGCATACGCTAGATAGGGAGAGGAGGCAATACTCAATCGAAGACGAACATGAGGATGAGGTGCTCGAATGGCTAAGGGAGAATGAGTACCTATGGCGGAAGGGACACAGGCTTTATCGAGACACCAAGAGGAAGCAGGCGGCTTGGAGAGAGAAGGCAGAAAGCCTGGGCTACACTTCGGAGGTCCTCCTTGGGTGGTGGAAGCACATTAACACCTGGTACGGGAAGCTGCGCCTCAAGAAGTCTGGCCAGGCCTCGGTCAAGCTGACGGACCAGGAGACCTACGTGATGGCCAAGTGCAGCTTCTTGGAGGGTGAGATCCACCACCGAGGAGCAGCCCCTCTGTCTACCCTCTCTCTCAGGCAGCCCACAGAGAGCCAGTCCTCATCTGGCCAAGAGTCAGCTCCTGTGTCCAGGCAGGTATTTGTGGAGCGCCCCACGATGGAGACCCCCCGACAGCTGCACTCCTCATGGCGGAGCACGTGGAGGACCCCCTGATGCAGTGGGAGCAAGGAAAGGGCACTTCCACCTGAGACCAACCCACACCCACCCGCAGCTCCACCTCCACAGAAAGCAGGCAGAGAGGCAGACCAGAGGGGCAGAGCCACACTGTCCTGCTGGAGATCAGGGACACCATCAAAAGCAGCAAGGATCTCCTCTCTCAGCTGGTACACACCGACGTCCCATCCTCAAACCACAAGCCCTTACTCACCTACGTCAACCAGACCCTCATGGACATGTCCGAATCACAGTACCAGGTGATAAAGGACAGGATCACCGGTCTTCTGCACAATGCTCCAGGCCAAGCTGAACCTGCTCCGACCCAGTCCAGGTCTGCTCCTCCACCCCAGGTGATGTCACAGCCCTTCCAAGGCTTTCCACAGGCCCTCACCTACCAAGGCTATGGCTACCAGGAGTTCCAGCAGCACAGGCAGCCCTTCCCAGTCCAGGCACAGGTTCATCGAACACCACCGATGCCACCGATGCCACCAATGCCACTGATGCCACTGATGCCACCCGCGCCACAGATGCCACCCACACCACAGATGCCACCCACACCACAGATGCCACCCACGCCACAGATGCCACCCAAGCCTCACCTCACTCAGCTGCAGACCAGACAGCCCCACTACACTCCTCCTTCCTCCACCCCAAAGCCAAGCCCAGCCTCAGTACATCTGTCATCGGTCTTCGGATGTCATGGAGGAAGGGGCTCTCAACATCATGGGACCATGTCACGGGACCATCACCCCATGTCATGGAGGAAGGGGCTCTCAACATCACGGGACTGAGCCAGCTCTCTGAAAGCTTCCTCCACACACCATCCCCTGTTGTCCTCTCGGGGCCAGGCACCCCAATGGCACCTCAGACCAGCACTCCAGCAGCAACCACCTCCACAGCACCTGGACCCTTCATCCCTGAGACTATAGGCACGCCTCAGAGTGACTGAGAAGAGGGACAGAGACTGGGTTGCTACCTGCTGACTTTATCTTTGCTTGGGACACTTTACTTGGGTCATTTTGCTTTTACAGTTTGTTATTAATAAAGTTTATCTTTGCTTCACATGCTTGCTTCAGGTCTTTTAGTCAATAAAGTCTTGGTGGAAACTTTTAGAAATGGTTTAAGCCTTTGCATGCTTGTGGGATGGGTAAGAATAGCAGTGGGATGGGCAGGGATACCTGTGGGATGGATAATAGCTGTGGGATGGGTTAGGATAGCAGTGGGATGGGCAGGGATACCTGTAGGATGGGTAATAGCTGTGGGATGGGATAGGATAGCGGTGGAATAGATAAGCCTCCAGTGCAAGCATAGTGGGACTGTATGGTCCACCCTCCCAGGTGCCACACCTATGGCCCTTTATTATCAATAACAATTTAATCATTCATCAACACATTTCAACATAAACACAACTCTATTAAATGCCCTGTTCATTGTAGGGCCACTCAACATACATTGCACAATCTCATCAGTGTGATGAGACAGGCTGAAGGAAGCATCCATTAAGCAACTACCATCCTGTCTTGCCAGTCCACTGCTCCAGCTGGGGAGTTGCACCAGTGTTTCAGGAGTATCGATCAGGTTTCGCCCTTGCCTCCATTCACCAGGCTCCATGTCGCCATTGTCTTGTTGGAGGTCCACGAGCCTGTTTTGCAAGACTGGGTAGCGGATTCGCATGAGATTGTGCAGGATGCAGCAAGCTTCTACGATATTCCTCACGGTCCGTGGATGATGCTGCATGGTGATGAGAAGTACCTGGAACCTGTTGGCAAGGATTCCAAAGGCGTTCTCCACCACCCGCCTTGCCCTGGACAGCCTGTAGTTGAAGATCCTCTCTTCACGGGTGAGGCATTTGGAAGTGTAGGGCTTCATGAGGTAGGTTCTGAGGGAGAAGGCATCGTCCCCCACGATGAAGTAGGGCACTTCATTGGGCAGGAGGTCTGGATCTGGGAAGCCCATGATAAGGTTGCATTCCAGCCCCTCCTTGAGTTGACTGTCATTGTATACCTGGACTGTCATTGTATATCTGAAGATGACCCGTTGCCTGAAGCATCGATATACATGAACTTGTGGTCAGCATCGACCATGGCAAAGAGGATGATGCTGAAGAAGCCCTTGTAGTTGTGTTAAGTGGACCCTGAGTTGTCTGGAGCTTTGCAGTCCACGTGCTTGCCATCTATGGCTTCAACGGTGTGGGGGAAGTTCCACTTCTGATACCACTGCTCTGCAACTTTCTTCCAGCCTTCCTCAGTGGAGGGGCACTGGAGGAGCTCCTCCAGGTATTCTTTGATGATGGCCTGCACCACTTTTCTGACCACAATGCTGAAGGTGTTGTGTGGCACCCTCCAGGCATACTGCATGCTCCTGTACATGGTCCCTGAGGCCAGGTGGTGCAGAGTCAGTGCCACCTTGAGCCCAGGGTCCATGCTGGGCCAGAGGTTGGTGTTTGCCTTGGTCAACCTGGGTCTCAGCCACTCCACAACTTCATCAATCATGGCTGGCGGCATCCTCATGAAGTTCTGGAATACACGAGAGTCTTCATTCCTTCATCAGCTTTTTATACAGTCCGTACTCGGCTCTTCTCGCGATCCATCTTCAACCCAGACACTTCTTGGACGCCTCCTTTTCTTCCTGTAGAACAGGTGAAAGAGCCTGTAGAGGGCTTCGCACTGTTGTAGAATGATAGCTGGTACCAAAAGGAGTGTGTGACGATCTATGTTGGAGATGACTGGATGCTTTGGAAGAGCAAGAGCCAGATGAAGGCTGAACAGATCTGCACCACAGGGCTGCTGGACTATAAGTGAGATCCAGGTGATTTCTCCCCCTTTTTATAGGAAATATAGGTTTTCCACTCAGTGTCCTTTTGCATCCTCTAGACATCCTGCAGACATCCTAAATATCCGAGATATGTTCCCTATATGAACGTTTTTTCCATTTTAATGCTTTGTATGCGAGCTGCATCCGCTTTCATCCTTTCTACATCCGTGTTACTAACGCTGCGTGTCCGTTCCACGTCCGTTTTGCTTCCTCCCTGTGTCCGTTTTCCGCTGGAGCGGATGCAAGTTGCACGGATGTGCAGTGGATGCCTAGAGGATATAGTGGACGTGTAAGGGATGATGACAGATGTGTAACAGATGTTCCCCGTATGCGTTGCAGAAGTATAATGGATGCGTTGGATACTTTTTCTGCTCAAAAAGTTTTGTGCAGCTCAAAACTTTTTGAGCAGATGAAATGTCAGTAGACAGATGCTGAATGGATAGAGAGTATGAAAAACGAACTCAGTGAGTACAGAACGGATGCATTGCATTAACCAACGTATGGCAAGTGTTTCCGTTTTACATCCTCTTTCCATCCGTTGGTGCTTTGTGACAGGGGCTTAACACATTTGTGTTTGTTTTCACCTCTTGCTTCATTTGGTTTTGGTTGTAGAGTGAAAATCAACTAATGATATGTCTTCTTAATACACAGTATTTTTCTATCAGAGAAGATCTGATTCACTAAAATGCTTCATGATCCTAGAGTTAAAGTGAGATTCACAAGCACTCTTTCCCTGCCCTACCTGTGTTGTATTTCACCAGGATATTTTCCCACTGATAATACTATTAAAAGATTTTATAAAAGAGTGTTTTGTTTTATATTATACTGTTGATAAAGGCTAAAAACAATCAATTATACCCAAGGCCAGGTATAATTATTGTCTTCCTCCAAGAATTGCAAAAATATGACATATTAACTTTTATTCAGCAAAAATCTAGACTTCCTTGCTACCTGTAGAATTGGGCAGTTACAGTTACACTTCATTCAAATATCCACTCTTCTGAAAAGACAGGTACTAAAAATGTTAAGCAATTCTGTCCTTTTCCTATTTCCTGTAATTACTGTATGTCCTAACATTCCATCAGCATTTTAAGTCATGGTCAAGCTTGTCCTTCATTGGCTGAACACTTTAATTTCATATTACAATATTTCATCTTTCTTTGGTACTTCTTTCTCAGAGTCAACATGGAATTGACTCAGACAAGAAAAGGGATTTTTATATTTTCAATATATGCTTGATTCTATATTGAATGTCACATCAAGTATCGTATTATATGATCACAAATAGATTCCAAATTGCAAGTTCTGAGTCTCACTTTGTCTCTGTCTCTGTCTGTTTGTTTGTTTATTTCTAATGCACCTGAGTATGGTTTGCCAGTTGCACAGTGGCAGATAGGACAGCACTTGAGAAGGTTAACGTCATTTCCCAGAAGATGATTGGTTGCCCTCTTCCATCTTTGGAAGAGCTTTGTAGCTCCCACTGCCTTAAGAAAATTCAAAACATTCTCAAAGATCCATCTCATCCTGTTACCCTTTCTTTTTAACTGTTACCATCTGGCAGATGGTACAGGATAATAAAAATAAGGACAAATAGGTGGAAAAGCAGCTTCTATTCCAGGGCAGTATTTCAATTGAATTCTACTGTATAGTGCAATATTAATGCAATATCAGAGGTTTTCAATTCAATGTATAAAATGTGAAGAATATGTGTTTGTGTTTATTTTCATAGTCATAATGTACTGAAGTAGTATTTAATTTCATTGTACGAGGTGCAATGACAATAAAAAAGTACAGAGAAGAGCAACCAGGATGATGAGGGAACTGGTGGCTAAAATTTATGAAGAACAGTTACAGGAACTGGGTATGGCTAGTCTAGTGAAGAGAGAAGGACCAGGGGAGATATGATAGCAATCTTCCAATATTTGAGGGACTGCCACAGAGAGGAGGGGGTCAAGCTATTTTCTAAAATGCATGTAGGCCAGACAAGGAATAATGGATGGAAATTGAACAAAGAGAGATTTAACCTAGAAATAAGGAAAAACTTTTTTACAGTGAGAATAATCAACCAATGGAACAGTTTGCCTTTGGAAGTTGTGGGAGCATTATCACTTGAGACTTTCAAGAAGAGATTGGACTGCCATTTTTCAAAAATTGTGTAGGATCTCCCGCTTGGGCAGGGGATTGGATTAGATGACCTACAAGGTCCCTTCCAACTCTGATTATCTGTTATCTGTTAATAAACTAAACTAAACAAATATTATACTTATTCTATATATTTCTTACATACTCTATGTCATGTACTTTTATATTTATACAGTATAAAATTGTGACTGTTCCAAGTTAAGAAGAAGACAACAGTTTTTTAGCAGTGGCTGCTATTGGGAAGAAGAAAATCAGTTAATTTTATAATTTTATTTTGTTTACAAATTACAAAATAAGTAGTAAACCAGGACTTGTTTAAACTGAATAAATAATTTTAAGGATCAGTATTTTTAATATGGAAATAAACTTACACATTTGACAATCATAAGAAGATATAATAAATTTGGGAATTCCCCAAATCTGAATAAAGACAAGTTAGTTGCCCTAGTAAAATGTTTGCTTTCTTCACAAGTCTATAGCATAAATTAATGAATACTATGCACAACATATAAATAATTAGCTTTGGCTGTAAATGAAGAACACAAAAAAATGTTAAAGAATTGTTGTGGAGCGATGGAAATGACTGAGGCGGACATGGAGCAACTGACAGGAATCTTTATTCTGCGAATAAAGGGTTGCCGCGACTGCTGGGCTAACAAGCAGTCAGCTTGCGGCAACAGCTGATGCCATTTGACAGCGCTTTATATAGCCGGCTGTCAAATGGCATCAACCAATCAGAGTAGTCCGCGCTCCCACCAGGAATGCGGACCAGAGGGAAAACTTCACGTCGCCGCAACACACCTTTCCCCTGGCAAGGAGCATGCGTAGTCCCATAAGTAGGCTGGTCATCTTCTCAGGTGGTCGGAACATCATAGAAAAGGGGCCTCCGTCTGTCAGTCGAAGTACTCTGCTTCAGGGAGCCCTTCGGAGCCGGTTACCTCAGGAGCCTTGTCCTCTGGAGATGCAGATGGGTTGCCAGGGGCTGGAACAGGTAGGTCCCTCCGTCTACAGTTCTCCCGGGTGTCATCAGTCAGCGGTGGCAGGTTCTCATCGGCTGGTAGTAGACTCGGGTCAGTGGTGGTCGACCAGGTCTGTCAGCAGCCACTGTCCAACGCCTCCTCAGCTGGTCGATATGTCTGCGCCAGGTACAACTATCCTCCAGCAGCACCTTATACGACTTAGGCCCTATCATAGCTATGACCTGTCCTGGTACCCATAAGGGGTGGCCTGCATAATTGCGGGCATAAACCAGGTCATTTAAGGCAAACTCCCTAGGCTGGCTGTCAGACCCAAGAGGAGTCACTGGGGTATAGTGGGGGGTGCTGCCTGTCCAAGGAAGTCCTCAAGTGTCTGCCCATAAGGAGTTCAGCTGGGGACCTATTGATAGTGGCACAAGGGGTTGTATGCTGATATAGCAAAAATCTGGACAACTTAGAGTTCTAGTCACTTTGGCCAAATCTCCCTAGGGCTTCTTTCACTGACCTAACTGCCCTTTCAGCCATTCCATTGCTAGCAGGGTGAAAAGGAGCTATGAGGGCATGCCTGACCCCCAGGTTGGCTAAGTATAGTTCAAATTCGCAAAAGGTAAATTGGGGCCCATTATTTGACACTACTGTGTCAGGGATGTCATGTGTCACAAATAGCCTGGTTAGGGCCCTGGTAACTGCAAGGGTGGTTGTTGTGGGCAGCCAGGCCAAATCAATCCATTTTGAGAAGGAGTCTAATACTACCAGAAATGTACGCCCCTGCATTGGGCCAGCCAGGTCAATGTGCAGCCTGGACCAAGGGACTCCAGCATCCTCCCACTTCCCAGGGGATGCAGTTGGTGGGGTAGGTCTGGTTGCCTGACAAGGCTGACAAGTGCTTACCCAGCTGGAGATCTGGACATCCATTCCAGGCCACCAGACATAACTACAAGCCAGGGTCTTCATTCTAACGATGCCTGGGTGGCCTTCATGTAGGAGCTTCAGAACTGAAGCTTGCAACAAGGAAGGAATGACCACCCTTGTTCCCCACAACAAACAACCCTGGAGGGATGACAGTTCCAGATGGCATGCCTTGAAGGGCAGGAACTCAGGGGAATAAGGGACATCTGGCCACTCCCTTCCCACCCAGTCAAGGACTTGGGCAATTACCTTGTCCCTTGAGGAATGGTAAGCAATATCAGAAGCTGTAATGGGCAGATTGAGTTCACTGAATTCGAACACAGCATGGATTGGTGCAGGGTCTTCAACTGGAACCAGCAATGGGCAGCGGCTGAGAGCATCAGTGTGTGCGAGGTTTTTTCTGGGTCTATGGATCAGTTTGTATGAATAAGCAGCCAAACACAAAGTCAATCTGGTCATCCTTGGGGATAGAATCTGAGGTGTTTGTTTATCAGCAGAAAAAAGGCCTAGCAGAGGCTTGTGATCTGTGATTAGTTCAAAAAGGTGGCCATAGAGGAATTCATGAAATTTCTTTACAGAGGCGACTGCAGCCAAAGCCTCTTTGCCTATCTGGCTGTAGTTGCATTCAGCTGAAGAAAAGGTTCTGGAGAAAAAGGCAATGGGTGCCTCAGAGCCATTTGGCAGTCTGTGACTAAGAACAGCCCCTGTGCCAAAAGGGGAAGCGTCTGCAGCAAGAACTAATGGAAGATGATGGTTGAACTGAATTAAAACTGCTTTAGAGGTGATCAAGGATTTGACAGAGTGGAAGGCATGGGCTTCCCTAGGTCCCCAACGCCAGGGGGACTTTTTGTCCAAAAGTCTATGTAAAGGCTCTGTGATTGAAGCTTTGTGAGGGAGGAATGCAGCATAGAAATTGAGAAGCCCTAAGAAGGCCTGGAGCTCAGTTTTGTTGGTAGGAGTGGGTGCCTCATGGATGGCCCTGATTTTAGACTCTATAGGGTGTATGCCAGAGGCATCAATTCTATAGTCCAGAAAATCTACTTGCTTAGTGGCAATAGTGCACTTGTCCTTTTTAAATTTGAGGCCATTTTGCCTGAATCGATCTAGAACTGACCTTACTCTTTGTAACAACTGAGGTTTGTCTGTGGCTGAAATTAAAATATCATCGAAATAGGGGACTACCCCTGGGAGATCTTGAAGTAGCCTCTCCATCAGGGATTGAAATATCCCAGGGGCTACAGTCACGCCAAACTGATGGCATCTACACCTAAAAGCTCCCCTGTGAGTTACTATTGTCTGCAATTCTGCTGTGTGGTCATCTACAGGGAATTGCTGGTATGCCTGGGACATATCCAACTTTGCAAAAATAGACCCAGGTTCAAAAGAATGTAAAAGGTGCGGAATGATGGGAACTGGGTAAGCACTGATTTGGAGGTATCTATTCAGGGAAATTTTGTAATCAGCACATATCCTAACGCTACCACCTTTCTTAAGAGGGGTCACTATGGGGGTCTCCCATTTAGCAAAATCTACAGGTTCTAATACTCCTTGTTTGATTAGTTTGTCAAGTTCCTTATCTAACTTAGGACGAATTGCGAAAGGCAGTCTATGAGGTTTCAGGCGTACAGGAGTTGCTTGAGGTTCTACATTAAATGATATGGGGGTGCCTGAGTAACATCCCAAACTCTCGCTGAATACATCAGCATAGTCTTTGAATAGGGAATCTACTTCAGCATTTAACACAGAGGGGATGCCTGTTATATTTAGGCCAAGGGCAGGGAACCAATCTAAACCTAGCAAACTGGGGAGAGCACCATCCACCACAACAAGAGGCAAGTGGCCTTTAAAAGTTTTGAATTGAATGAGGAACTTGCCTTTCCCGAGGACTGGAATGTTCTTGCCTTGGTAATCTCGCAGAGTCAGGGGGCAGTCAAGGAGCTTCTTCTTTGGAAATAGCAGCTTCTATTGCTGGGAAGCAGCTTCTTAAGGGTGTTCCATGAAATAATGGATAGAGCACAGCCTGTATCCACCTCCATCTTGCAAGGTTTACCTTCTAAGGAGACAAAAATACTGATTTTGTTAGAGTTGTTGTTGGACTGATTGAAGTAGTAACAGGTATAGCAGTCTTCCACTTGCCTTTGAAAGATGGGGTTTGGCTGAGGTCTCTGAGTAAAGGTTTTCCCAGCTTGCAGACCCTTGCTAAGTGACCCTTCCTCTGGCAACTTCAACAGATGGCATTCCTGAACCTACAGGATGCTCTTAAGTGATTTCCTCCACAGCTTAAACAGATGGGTTGCTGCCAGGGAGAAAAACTAGCTTTTGACTTTGAGTCTTCTGGAAGGGGTCTCTGTTGTCTAAGACGATTTACAACAGCTGAATCCTCAGAGTCCTCATCAGGAGAAACCTAATCAAAATGGACTGCTGAGCTATTTTGCTTGATTGGGTTTCCCTGGATTTCAGCTGTAGATTGAGCAGAAAGTTCAGCAGCCTAAGACTCTTCAATGGCTATTGCTAGGGTTAGGTCCCTTTTGGCTAATAGCTGCCTTTGCAGCCTTAAGTCTTTAACCCCCACACTATTTGGTCTAGGAGCATATCCTCTAGATAATCCCTGAATCCACAATGTAAGGCAGCAGACCTCAGAGCAGCCATGTATTCACTGATAGTTTCTCCCTCACCCTGAACTCACCTCCTAAAAGCATGTCTCCTTGCAATCTATGAGGGCTTGGGTGAATAGTGATGAGAGAGGATTTCTTGTAGCTCCCCCCCAAGGGACTTCTCTGACAAGTCGTGGGGCTACCAATGCTGTGGCAGTGTCAAACACTGCAGCCCCACAAAAGCTTAAGAAATAGGACTTTTTTCTATGGGCTGAAGCTTCAGTGAGGTCTATAGCATCCAGGAAGCAGTCAAAGCGGTTCCTATAGGATTCCCAAGTCTCTGTCACTGGTCTAAATGGCGGTAACGCAGGGGTTGAAGACATCTCTTCTAAGTGATGACAGTCTATTCGGCTAGGAAGTTGAATTTTGCGCTTGCGAAATGGCATCAGCGGCTTGTGACAGTCAGCTCGTAGTGGCTTCGGCTCTTTTGTTTGGTGACTCTGGCTCTTTAACAGTGACTGCACTCTGCTGTATTGTCCGGTCGCCTTTTATTTGAATCCCACCTTTGTTGCCAGTGTTGTGGAGCGATGGAAATGACTGAGGTGGACACGGAGCAACTGACAGGAATCTTTATTCTGCGAATGAAGAGTTGCCGCGACTGCTGGGCTAACAAGCAGTCAGATTGCAGCAACAGCTGATGCCATTTGACAGCGCTTTATATAGACGGCTGTCAAATGGCATCAACCAATCAGAGTAGTACGTGCTCCCACCAGGAACGCGGACCAGAGGGAAAACTTCGCGTCGACGCAACACTAATATTGATATTAGCCAGCAACCAGTTTCTTCCATTGCACACTGTAGAAGAGCATAAGAAAAACTCAGGCAGGACCAGAAAACAATAGGCCATTCTCATTATTGATCATACTATTCAATTGACTAAATCAATAATCAATGAACTAAAATAGTATTGTTCACTAAAATCCTACTGTTCATAACTGTCAACTATTTGTATACAAAAACTATGGCTTTAACATATGGCATAAATTATAAATTATATGTACTTATTGTTAAACTTCTGAAAATTGGTTCTCAACATTTTCCTCATAATTTTAGTATAAAATATTTTTATCACCACATAGTTATATAAGATAAAGACTTAACATTTTAACTTAACATTCTTTTTAACTTAAGGATGCTCCATCAAAGCAAACATGGTATTAAAAACATGTGAAACAGTAAACTCTTGTTATAGGTTACATACACAAATTATTTAGAACCTGATTCTTTAGGAGAGGAAAAAGCTTACAAAGCTATGCTACTTTCACTTTTGAATCAGGAGGGAACTCTTAAAGTACAAAAGAACAATTCCTTTTTCTGCACAAATTCTATATGAACAACTTCTACATATACAGTTAGATTGTCAAGGGCATGACTTAACTTTGTCTTCTCTGCTTAACACTGAAAACTTCCTCTGTAGTCTTCTCAAGTACTTTTAATACCCAGAAGAGATTTCTAAGCAGAAATTCTTCTGTCATTTCTAGTTATCCTCTGGTCAACTTTTGTGTGTTCTGAAAAAGCTAAGAGGAGAAGGAAATATTGTGACTGTATGAAAAACTTGATTCAAGAAAATCAGCTCTCACTACAGTGATGAGAAATGTATTGCTTCCATGGTATGAAAGTTCTTCATTGAACCAAACCCAAGCTACTTTGAATATCTCAGAGTTCTCCAAACTTGGCAACTTTAAGACTTGTGGACTTCAACTCGCATAATTCTCCAGCCAGAATTCTCCATTCTGGGAGTTAAACTCCACAAGTCTTTAAGTTGCCAAGTTTGGGGACCTCTGGAATAGTTGGATATGTAGGATCTGTGAAAAAGAACATGGGGTTATTATCATAATGTTAATCCTCCTATTGTCCTATTTTAATCATATTATAATTGTTTAATAGGAATGAAATTATGTGTCCACTTATTAGAAGTGGTTATTTATGAAAGCTGATTGTGAGTAAATACTCTTGCTCATTATGGATATGCTTATGAAATGTTTTCTGATAATACCACCAAAATTGTGGGTCATTTTGCTTCAATCTCTTTCTAGTCTTGCAACTTTAATATACTGTACTTTTCTTTTCTATTCCCAAAGTAATATTTTTTATCATTATTTGGGCTATCCACTGCAAAGAAAAGAAAAAGTAATTAGAATTAGAATAAAAGTAAAGAATTTTAATGACGTATTGTTCACACTGGGCTTCAAAAGAGATAATTGCCACTTGCTTATTTCTTAGATACTTCAAAGAAAGCTTCCTGGTATCTATCTTGAATTGGAGTTGGATGATTTAGCTATTTGATAATATTAAGAGAAGTACCAAACTTCTTATTATCAGGAGTTCTATTGATGGCACATTAGAAGAAAATAAAAATAGGTATTTGAAATATATCAGTGTTTGCTATTCTAGTTGCTGGAAGAGGGCTTTCAAACTCAAGGCCCATGGGCTGGATCTGGCCCACATGATGGTTAAAGCCTGGAAATAGCAAAGGACCGGCCTGTTCTGTAAGCCAAAATAGGTCCCCCTGCACCCCATTTTTGGTCTGGATGGTCTCCTGCAGCTCCCTGATAGCTCCCCCCCACAGCCCCTGCTTTGGCCATCAGGGTGCTGCAGGAGGCTTCCATCCCATCTTCCCTCTCCTTGCTGGACTGAGGAAGAGAGGTGATCTGGCCCTCTAAGAAATTCAGTTTGATACCCGTGCTCTGAAATATTTCCAAGTCTTTCTTTGAACTCGTCAATACCTGGAATGAAACTGGTTTAATTAGAAATGTCAAGCTTCTGAGAAAGGTTCAATCTGATAAAGAATAGAATAAAGTAGTACTGTAGTGCTTTCTACATCTGATGAGCCACCTTCTGCACACCCTAGCAAGTTGTAACATTGAGGCTTCCACATCACAAAAAGTTGGACCTTTACACAACAAATCAGTGGAAAAAAGCTGGAAGACTTCACCCAGAGGTCAGCTGAAAATGTCAAAACTATCAAAAAGGCCTCGATATTAAATTATCTGCTGTTATTTGGAGAATAATTTACTATATATAGTTGTAAATATGTTTGCCTTTGGAATTATAATGCTTGTTAATATTGAAATATCCTTGCTTCTGTCTAAGAAAGGAAAACTTTAGTACAATATTGCATAACTCAGAAACAGCAAGAAAAAAAGAGTGTTGCAACTGTGAGAATGGGTAGAAAGTTACTCTTTATAAAAGAAATTGAATTGTATTATAAAAATGCTAATGAGTCTAATTGCAAGATTCAACAGCAAAGTCACGAACCGAAATCACTACAGAATTAAATCTCTCATATTCATTTTCATTTGGATCTATCTATCTATCTATCTATCTATCTATCTATCTATCTATCTATC
>BLBF01000026.1:6382934-6402335 GCA_015471245.1 Laticauda colubrina | reverse complement strand
ATCTATCTATCTATCTATCTATCTATCTATCTATCTATCTATCTATCTATCTCAATCTAATCTATCTATTATCTCTGGGTGCTGCTTAGATGATAACAGAATTTCAAAGATTTTGAAGTTAGAAAGTTGTGCCTCTTATTATTCAGACTAAGATGCAAAGCATATAAAGTAAATCTTTGAAGAAAGACTAGTTTATGAAATGCCTTCTATTTCTTTTGAATCTTTGAATCACATCCTACATGATAGCTTCAATTATTTATCATAAGACAGATGAAAAAACTGTTGATTAACTAAGATGAAAAAACACAAACTGTAGGGTAGCTTCTATGGGGTTACTTCCATTTCCAATTATTGAATGGACTAGCTAATTCACAGCTTCTGATAGACTGAATGTGTATCATATAGCTACATCTTGCTCACATTTGCTACATATATTATGGATAACAAAGATAAAAGTGCTGATTTTAAAAAGAATTTGGTAAAATACTATTCTATTTAATAAATCTGTTGTGCAATTACTAATATCAAAAAATGAATAGATAGATGACAGATGGATAGATAGATAATAGATAGATAGATAGATAGATAGATAGATAGATAGATAATAGATAGATAGATAGACAGACAGACAGACAGACAGACAGACAGACAGACAGACAGACAGATAGATAGATAGATAGATATTCTGAGAATATAATTGCAAAATATGCATACAGTTTGTGGAACAAAGAAGATAAGACTTTAAAATTAATAAAGGCATGTTCACTGCATCAATGACTTCTTTAAATGTCTTATGTTCACTTACTCCTTACTTGAACATTCTATTCTGTTGAGCTTCTTGAAGATTTTCCTAGCTTCCTTATTTCATCTCATTTCTAGGTATATAAAAAAAAGTTTGACTGCATTTCTTATACCAGAACTTGTAAGACACAAAATTTTGGAAAATATTTTTAGAATAGATGATGATAATGTCAGTATATGAGAGCTTATTTAAGTATTTTAAAATACATCTTTCCCACCACAGGTTTAAGGGAAAAAATCAACAAAGTTGAGTGTCGAGGCCTATGTGTATGTTCTGGTGATTTCCTGTTTAAAAATGAAAAAAGGCCTAATACTGTACAAAATATTTTTGTATCTGCAATATATCAAAAAAATCCAGACACAGCAAAGGATAATGGAAAACGAGTCAGCTTGTACATTCAGATAATGAATTTTAAAAATGAGTAAGTAAAACTGAAATGCTGATTTTTTTTTCTTTTTCTTCTATTTTTCCTGAAGCTCATTGGAATTTGGGGAAACAGCAAAACCAGGGAGAAGCAAAAGGACCAAAACTTAGTAGTTTTGAACAGTAATTTGTAGAGCTAAGAACAGTGAAGCTAGTTGAAGTATAATTATTATATTCAATAATTTAATTATTATTTATTCAAAATTTGGCCATATAAATTTATTTCCAATCTAATCACTTTTACTGCCAAAGGGGAAGTCTTCACACTGTAGACTTCCATGCAACAAAAGAGAAGGTATCTTTTAACTTTTGATTCCTTAGTAAAATGATGAAAAATTCAATTTTGTATTCCAACAAGAGCGCATAAGACAAGTAAGTATTCAGCCAGACATTTAACAATTAATAATTAAAAATGTAGGGCAAAACAAGAAAAATTCAAAATACGATGTTAAAACAGAGGCATGCCTTTAAAAAAATGAGAGAAAAAGATGGAGACCCAGTTCTCCAGCCGCTATTACTAAGGGAAGCAATCCTTTTGATTTTTATTAAGAGGCAAACACATGGTCATCTGACAGTCATTGTGGGTTGTTTTTAGTTATTTCTGTTCAAATCTAGTGAGCATGCTACCAAAGAGCCACCTTTGGCAGCAAAGTCAGATATTTATTGTAGGAGAAAAAAAATCAATCTCACTGGTCGGTCAGTGCCCTAGTTTTTGGAACTCTAGTTCCATTTTCTTCCTGATTGTTCATTTTGAATGCAGTCATGCAAGTAAACTGACCAATTTGATTAAGAAAATCTCTTTAAATCACCAAGGAGTGGTGAAAAATAAAGTATTTGGAAAAAAGTTATTTGTACAATGGTTGATCTGATACAGTAGCAACAAAATTAGTGAAGCATCAATTCTTCTCTATACTTATTGTCTTCACATACTTCTATTCTGTCTTCACATATTTTTGCCTCTGTACTGTTCAGAAGTATCTAGATCTTCTAGGAAAAATATGGATAAGGGGAAATTTACACATGAATACTGAATTTGGCTGTTTCTTAATGAATAAAATCATTTATAATGATTCTGGATTGGATGCCAATTAGGCAAGTGCCCAATGATAAGCAAAGCAGGGTCATCTGTTGTTATCTGGCATTTTTATGAATATACTGCATAGAATCCAAGGGAATGGAACAGGTTCTTTGGTTTGAATTCTGTCACTTATGGGTTGATCTTTGTCTCTGTCAATTGCTCTGTTAGCCTGGGTATGAACACTTTGATCTGTAAGATTGCTAATATTTCTTTAAGAAAGGAAGTAAGGTAATTTGGTTATGAAGTAGGTGGTATCTTCTTTAACTATTCCAACTTAATGCCCAGCATCTAACTTTTCCTTTGGTGGGAAAACTGTTGAAAAAGAAGTAAGAATCTAGTTACAAGGATTCTAGATAATATAGAGTATCTATATTCCTGCACTATTATATCAAAACAAAGTCTGCAATATGGACCAGTCTTTGGACACTTCTTAGAAAGTACAATTGGTCTTAAACACAGCAGCCAGTCAGCTGATAGGAATATTGCACAAGTGATATTTAATAACATTGGCTTTGAAGCTCTTTCACTGGTTATTAATAATTAAGTAATATTGCTTTGAAAATGCCATGGAAAATATTAATGATTATTTGCAAAAGTTTATATTGCATAGCATCTTTGAGCATTGTTTTACCAAAAATCATTCTTCCCAATTGATCTAAACTGTAGTGAAATCCATCTCCGTTAAATTTCTTTAGATGGCAGATTTTTTTTTTTAGCGATTTTTCTAAAGCTTTACTAAGATGCCTAATCCTCTTTGGAGTGGACAGAACCTGTGCCATTCAAAATATTTTTCCTCGAGTTTCTTTAAAGTTATTAAAACACTTCTATTCAAACTTTCTTTAGGCTGTAATTGATTGACTATGTGCATTCTATGTTAGTATATATGTTTTAATTTGTGATTTGTGGATGTGCTACCTTTGTGTATATCTCCAAAAGTTTCATGATTGATTAGTCTACAAATAATGAAGATAAATTAATAAAATATCAGACCTTGTTTTTAACTCAAAGTTCGATACAAAATGATCAACCATGTATCAGTAATGTGCTGTAATGCATAATAAACCAATATGTTTATCCTGTTTCAGTAGCATTCTGACTTGCTGACTATACTACACATCTCAGCCTAATACAACAAAAGCCAACACTGGCCAAGAAAGTTTCTGTTTTTAATTTCTCTTTAACAAATTGTGACATACAACACAACTTGAAACTCTTGAAGCATAATTGCTCAAAATGAATGCATTGGTTCCATTCTCAAAACAAAGTGTACAGAAAAATTCAATCTTGAAATTGTTTATATACATATATTTTTCCTTCTTGTCACCAATAATACATTACTACACTATATTGACATATAGGAGAAATGAAAATTCAATTATTAAAAGCTTATTAAAATTATTAAAATATAATTTTTATTTCTCAATGTGTTCCTGGAAGTTATGTGAATGGAGAAATGCTTCAAATTATAGGCCATGAATATGATATTAACAACTGTTAAGAAGCCCAAGTTAAGCTCTTTAAAAGAATACCAGAAGTGACAGATAGTTGCATAACAAATGTTTATCTAATCTCCTAGACCGAGATGGATGATTTTCTGATCAGTTTTGATATGATATCTTGTCCAGTTTTGGAGGAAATCCACACATACACATCAGCCAAAATGATAGAAAATGTAACCTTTGTGTCTTTTTGAAAACACCAACGTGGTGTTTTGTTCTCATGTGTAATCATTTCCTGGTGGAAATAAGCATTCTAAATGTATAAAATCAGAAAAGAAATGTCCTATATGGGCAACCTTGAATCCTAGGCAGAAGTTACATTATAAATTTAACAAATTAAATAATTAGTAAGAAAACAGCAATTGTTATCTTACTGAAGGTCTTTAAATCCTGTTAAAACTTTTCCTCCTATTCCTTGTTTATTGTTGTATGCACAAAGACAAAACTCCCACGATGCCTTCATTTGTCTCCCAGTTGGTATAACTTTCAACTGACTCCTTAATTCATCATGTTAACACAGAGTAAACATTTTGGATGATCTTCAATTAGCACCTTTCTATTGAACCAATTTCCTCCACTTTTTCAGGTTTATTTGTTTCTCCCTCGTTATTAACGAGGCGTTGTGATATTTATTCTGCTTTAGTCCTCTTCCCCCACTTTTAATTGTCATGGCATGTGATTCTGCCAGTAAAAGAAGTCAGTATGACATTATTTCACAGCTACAGGTTGAGATAAATATTATGGTGCTACTGTCATTACTTCATTTATAACTGATTTCTTGACACAGACAACATATAAAATGACAAGTGGGAAAACAAATTTTGGAATACAATTCAGTGTGAAACTTGACACATTATTGACAAATTATTATGGACTTCAGAACAAATGAAATAAGCAATTTCCACCAACTGTAGCATCATTAGTAATTAACAGACCTGCATTTTTGGGGTATAAAGGACTACTGATAAAGCTCTTAAGAGTATCTGCTAATCTTCAATAAGTTTTTTTTTAAGTATGAAGTGAAGAATATTTATACCTTTGAGTCAGTTTTGATTTTGAGAGACTGCCAGAAAAAACTCCCTGCAGTTTTCTTGTTATTCAGGTTATTATTTTCTTCTTATTCAAGTTATTCAGAAATGGTTTCAAATTGTAATTTTCAAAGGGAGAAAATGAATGGTCCAAGGTCAGTCTGTTGATTTTGTGCCTAAGGTGGACATAGATTTTCCAGTTTCTAACCTGATGCCTTAACTCCTATACAAACCAGCTTATTTATCCTGTATACACTATTTATGATTTTCATAATTTAGTATCTGGATGCTTTGTTGCACTCTAGATATGATGTCAACAGATGTGAACCACCACTCTGGTAAGACAACAAATTTTGGATTTATTCAGTCCCTGGTTAAATTCTACATATATCACTTGAGGTTTAGCATGGAAGAAAATAATTAATGTAATTATGTAATTATCTGTTTGTTCTGAATATAGCTTCTTATCATCTTATGTATACATTTAGCTATAAAGTTTTTCAGGCACACATTTCATGATTAGTTAAGAGAATGGTTGTTTGCATAGATCCTTTCTGTTTTCCTTTGTTCTTATATGTTCATCAAGATAAACATGAAGGGACTTCCGGTTGGGCTTCTTTGGTGATAGACCGAAATTCGTGATCATGCGTGGTTTTGATTCATGCTCATTGCTGGAGCGTCCTGAGCTGGCTGGATTCGGGGCTAAGCCACCCCATAGAGGTGGTGAAGAGGGGGCAGACCACCATCAGGGTCAAGGAGAGCTGCATCTCTTACTCCCTTTCTCAAAAGCACTTGCAGCAGTGGTCAGAAATGGCCACCTCAAAGAAGAACCCGACCAAAAAAGATTGTGCAGGAGGAAGATAAGAAGAGAAAGCTTTGACTGACTGGGTTGAACTGAAAAAGCAACATAAGATACCCTGTTTGAACTATAAAGAATAACATTGTTCCCAGAGAAGATTTCTGAAGCGGTGAAGGAGAGAGAAAAGGGAAAAGACTTGTTTTTTTCTTTCCTTCCCCATACTGACAGCTAAGAAATTGAAAAAAAAAATCACTTTAACATTAATAGGCATTCAAAATGTCAAAGGGACAATAAAGATTTCTTGGATATTGAAAAAAAAATAAAAGAAGGAAAGGAGAGAAAAGGAAAAAAAACAAAAGGGTGGAACGTGGAAAAATGGAGGAGACCACTTAGAGGTAAAAGAAATTAACAGTGAGACCTTAACAAGATTCCTAAAAAATACATTCTAACTGAAACTTTGTAACAAGGTAATAGAACCCCAGGAAGAGAAAGTGGAAAAAAATAAACAAGAGGAAACAGTCCTGGCTTACTTGGATTACTTGGTGATTTTTGGATTTTTGGTTATTGGATTTAAATGAGTAAAATATTATATCTTTACTTTTTTAAAAAAGAAATTTTTCACCCAAACTGACACATCTCCTTCTTCTGGTCTTCTTCTGTTTTGGGGCTGTCACAGCTTCTTAATGGCTTAATGGCTGCTTCCAGCTGCTTCTAGGCTACAAGAGTTTTCCTGGATTGACCAGGGACTTTGCAATGTCCCTGGGATCAACAGGATATAGTTCCTTCACTTACCATCTCTCCAAGACAGTTTGGGTCCATCTGAAAATTGGAGAAGGAATTACAACAAAACCCACAATATAAAAACATTAAAAACCAAGTGGTTATAATTAAACATCAAATGGGATTAATAGAAAAAGAAGAACTGGAACAAAAAATCAGGGAGCTAAACAGAACTTTTTGAAAATGCAAACAAGCCAGGTAGATGGCTAGCATATAAATTGAAAAAAGATAAAGAATCAAAAAGAAAAGTTCAATTAACAGATGAAAATGGCATATTATGTTATGGAAGTGAAGAGAAGAAAAAAATAGTAAAGAGAAATTATATGAGCAAAAGGAAATACCAGAAAGGAAAGTTCAGCAATATCTGCAAGAGGAACAATTGCCGAAAATACCTGATGAAGTAAATACTATGTTAGAAGTGAAAATAACAATGATATAATTGACAGAAGCAATAAATAGACAAAACACTGGAAAAGTCCTGATCTGGATGAGCTATCGGCATAATTCTATAAGATAATAGAGGAATCAATTTCTACACAATGCTTGAAGTACTGGATGAGGTCCTGACAAAAAACAAAGTATCTGATTCATGGACAGAGGCATATGTTATATTTATACTGAAGGAAGATACTGATCCTCAACAAATAAAAAAAAATATAGGCCAATATCCCTGCTAAATGCTGACAATAAAATATTCACCTCAATAATGACAGAAAGACTTAAAATATATTTAAATCATTTTATACACCCAGATCAAAATGGATTTCTGTCTAAGAGACAAATAAAAAATAATATGAGGATAATATTGAATATACTGGAACACTACAAACTACACACAGAGAAACAAATTGCATTTTTTTTCTTAGATGCAGAAAAAGCTTCTGACAATGTGAATTGGCAATTTATGTTGTTGCAATTGGACCAGATAGGCTTTGGAAACAGATTTATTAAGGCAATGAAGGTGTTATATAATAAGCAAGTAGCAAGAGTAATGATAAATGGAGAATTGACAGATAATATTAATATTCAAAATGGAATATTAATTAACACAAGGTTGCTTGCTATCTCCCTGTTGTTTATATTGATTTTGGAAGTATTGAATAGAAACATTAGGAAAAATGAAGAAATAAAGGGAATGAAAATAAAAAAGGAAGAGTATAAATTACAAGCATTTGCAGATGATTTGGTCTTTATATTGGAAGAACCACTGGAAAGGGGTCCTAAGCTGATTAAAAAAAAAAAAATAGAAGAATATGGCGAGGTTTCAGGACTGAAAATAAACAAGGAAAAAACAAAAATGTTGGTGAAAAATATGACAGAAAAACAAAAGAAAAGATTAATGGACAAATTAAATATTTAAATCACAAAAAAGTGAAATATTTAGGGATACGAATGACAGATAGATTTGGAACTCTTAAAGAGGACAACTATGATAGATTGCAACAACAGATTGTGACAGATTTGGAAAAAAATTGCAACTATCCTTAACAGGGAGAATAGTGACAATTAAAATGAATATATTGCCAGAAATACTATATTTATTCCAGATGATTCCAATAAGACTGAGGAAAAATATTTTGAGGACTTAAATAAAATTATGTTGAAATTTATTTGGCAAGGGAAAAAGACAAGAATTAAGATTAAATTACTGTAGGATGCAAGACTGAGAGGAGGTTTTGGACTATCCAATTGGAAATTATACTGCACTATTAGGCAGCAATATTGATGTGGACGAAAGAATGGATTGTACTGAAAAATGTTAGATTGTTAAGCCCATGTCACACTGGCCAACGGATGCAAAAAGGACACAGCGGACAAGCAAAATGTTCCATCTGTTGTTATCCGCTCTCAAAAGGGACAAAAATTTGCATAACCAGAGCGGATAACACGGACGCAGGGAGGACGCAGGGCGGATGCAAAGCGGATGCGGAATGGAAGCCCAGCAGATGGAAGCAGATGGGAGCGGATGGGAGTGGGTGGCACATCCACAGGGCTTCCGGGGGGCCTCAGCGAAGCAGACGCGGAACAGATACAGCGGATGCAGAGCGGATGCCGAACGGATGAAGCGGATACAGAGCAGATGCACAGCGGAAGCCTAATGGACGCCTGGAATTCACTGCGCATGCGGGGAGGATGCATTGCGTCAGCCCCGCGGATATAACGGAAGCAGCTCGTAAACAGGTCGCCATTCAGAGGAAAGACCTGCTGCTGGACACATCGACTACCTTGCCTGCCCTGCCTGCCTTCTGCCTGCCAGCCTTGCTGCCAGCCTTGCTGTCAGCCTTGCTGTCAGCCTTGCTGCCTGCCTTCCTGCTAGCCTTGGTTCATGTCTGCCTGCCAGCCTTCCTGCCAGCCTTGGTTCATGTCTGCCTGCCAGCCTTGGTGCTTGCCTGCCTGCAAGCCTTCCTGCCAGCCTTGGTGCCTGCCTCCCTGCCAGCCTTCCTGCCAGCCTTCCTGCCAGCCTTGGTGCCTGCCAGCCTCCCTGCCAGCCAGCAACCCCACAACCATGCTGAAGCACAGCAAGCCTCAGCCATCTGCTGCCAGCCCTGGCAAGAGGGACAGGGCTACCATCCCGCCCCCTGGCTCTCACTCCGGTTCTGCTGGGGCTTCTGCAGCACGGGCTCGCTCTTCTGGGGCTGGCGCTTCTGCTGCTTCTGCTTCTGGAGGAGCTGATGACAAGCACTCCAGCACCAGCCACCTCCACAGCATGGCACCCTTCACCCCTGAGACTGAGTGACCAAGAGGAGTGCCAGAGACTCATTTTTGTCTTATAGCTTGTTGTTAATAAAGTCTATTTATGATTCACGCACTTGTTTCATTTCTTTTTTTTTTAATAAAGTCTTGCTGGAAACTTTTAGAAATGGTTTAAGCCTTTGCATGCTTGTGGGATGGGTTAAGATAGCTGTGGGATGGGCAGGGATACCTGTGGGATGGGCAGGGATACCTTTGGGATGGGTAATAGCTGTGGGATAGATAAACCTAGAGGAACAAGGTATAAGGATGAATTGGTTTTCATATGCGCAAATACACTCAAGATATCTTGAAGATTTTAAAACGGAAGGATTCTATGATAAACAGACTGATTTAGATAAGATATTGATGGGTACTGATGAGAAAGTGATCAAAAAGTTATATGGTTATTTATTGGGAATTAAGCTAGAGGAAGAACAAGTTAAAGAAACTATGATTGGTTGGGGGAAGAATTTTGGATATGGGATTGATTTAGAGCAATGGCAAAAATTGTGGTCTCAAAATTATAAAATGACAATGTCAATAGTATATAAAGAAAACTTGTATAAGATGTTTTACAGGTGGCACCTTCCCCCGACAAGAATAGCAAGAATGTTCAAGAACAAATCTGAAAAATGTTGGAAATGTCATCAGATACCTGGCTCATACTATCATATGTGGTGGACTTGTGAGAATGCCAGAAAATATTGGACTAAAATTCACATGTGGTTGGAAAAAATGACAAAGAAACACATAGATTTGAAACCAGAGATCTTTTTATTGGGAATTTTACCTGATATATATAATAAAGACTTGAAATATTTGATTGTAAATGTACTAACAGCGGCTAGGATTGTATTTGCTAAAAACTGGAAGAATGAGAAAATACCATTGCAGGAAGAAATTATTAAGAAAATATTGGAATGTGCTGAGATGAGTAGATTGACATTTGAAATTAGAGAACAAGAAGATAAACAATTTTATGCAATTTGGGGTTTTTTTTATCAATGGTTAGATGATAAAATACAATAATAGAGCATTAGTATTATATATATGAAGGGTTTTTAGGATTGATTTGTTATGATTATATGATAAGTTATAGAATAAACTGTTTGAAGTATTGTTATCTCACAAAGCATGAATGATTAAAAGTATAGTCAGAAAAAGATTTTTTTATTTTTTTTTAGTAATATTAGAATATGGATTGACAATATGAGTGGTTATGCAATATAACTGTAATTGACACTATAAAATGAATGCACAAAACTGATCAACCAACCGATACACCGGAAGTATATATGAGAGTAGATGTTTTTAATGTTTTGTACATTTGTCTATTTGTAGAAAATTAATAAAAAAATTTTTTTTTAAAAAAAATAAAGTCTATTTATGATTCACGCACTTGTTTCATTTCTTTTTTTTTAATAAAGTCTTGCTGGAAACTTTTAGAAATGGTTTAAGCCTTTGCATGCTTGTGGGATGGGTTAAGATAGCTGTGGGATGGGCAGGGATACCTGTGGGATGGGCAGGGATACCTTTGGGATGGGTAATAGCTGTGGGATAGATAAACCTCCAGTGCAAGCATAGTGGGACTGTATGGTCCACCCTCCCAAGTGCCACACCTACGGCCCTTTATTATCAACAATAATGTAATAATTATCCACACATGTCAACATAAACACAACTCTTTATTAAACGCCCTGTTCATTGTAGGCCAACCAAACATAGATGGCCCAATCTCATCCGTGTGATGAGACAGGCTGAAGGAAGCATCCATTAAGCATCTACCATCCTGTCTTGCCACTCCACTGCTCCAGCTGGAGAGTTGCACCAGTGTCTCAGGAGGTTGCGCTGCTTCTTCGCTTCATGTGAGGCTCTGTTGGGGCCTTGCACATCCTCAGTGTCGATCAGGATTTGCCCTTGCCTCCATTCCCCAGGCTCCATATCCCCATTGGCTTGTTGGAGGTCCACGAGCCAGTTCTGCAAGACTGGGTTACGGGTGCACATGAGATTGTGCAGAATGCAGCAAGCTTCCATGATCCTCCTCACGGTCTCTGGGCAATGCTGCATGGTGGTGAGAAGTACCTGGAACCTGTTGGCCAGGATGCCAAAGGCGTTCTCCACCACCGGTCTTGCCCTGGACAGCCTGTAATTGAAGATCCTCTCTTCACGGGTGAGGAGTCTGGAGGTGTAGGGCTTCATGAGGTAGTTGTGAGGGAGAAGTCATCATCCCCCACGATGAAGTAGGGCACATCTTGTGTGTCGTTGGGCAGGGGTTCTGATCTCTCACTATGAGGTTGCCTTCCAGGTCCTCCTTGAGGTGACTGACGTTGTATACCTGGGCATCTTAAGATGAGCCGTTGCCTGAAGCATCGATGTACATGAACTTGTAGTCAGCATCGACCATGGCAAAGGGGATGATTCTGAAGAAGCCCTTGGAGTTGAAATAAGTGGACCCCGACTTGGCTGGAGATTTGCAGGCCACGTGCTTACCATCTATGGCTCCAACGGTGTGTGGTAAGTTCCACTTCTGATACCTCTGCTCTGCAACTTTCTTCCATCCTTCTTCAGTGGAAGGGTACTGGAGGAGCTCCTCCTTGTATTGTTCGATGATGGCCTGCACCACTTCTCTGACCACAATGCTGATGGTGTTGGATGGCACCCTCCAGCCATTCTGCATGCTCCTGTAGGAGGTCCCTGAGGCCAGGTGGCGCAGAGTGAGTGCCACCTTGAGCCCAGGTTCCAGGCTGGGCCAGAAGCTGGTGTTTGCCTCGGTCAACCTGGGTGTCAGCCGCTGCACAACTTCGTCAAACATGGCTGGAGACATCCTCATGAAGTTCTGGAACGCCCGAGTGTCTTCGCTCCTGAGCTCCACCATCAGCTTGTTGTACAGTCTGTCCTCTGCTCTTCTGGCGAACCATCTTCGGACCCAGACTCTTTTTGGGTGGCTCCTTTTCTTCTCGCAGTAGTGTTCACAGAGCCTGCAGATGGCTTCGCACTGTTGCAGAACGATGGTGGCTGACGAAAGGACTTTGTTACAATCCACAGTGGACATGACTGGATGCTGTGGAAGAGGAAGAGGCAGATGAAGGCTACAGAGGTCTGCACCGCTGGGATGCTGTTCTGAAAGTGCGATGCAGGCGAGTTGCTCCCCCTTTTTATAGGCAGTATAGTTTTTCTGCTAGGCATCCTCTCGGCATCCTCTAGGCATCCTCTAGACATCCTTAATATCCGAGATAGGTCCCCTCTGCGAATGTTTTTTCCGTTTTAAATGCTTTGTTTCCGTTCTGCATCCGCTAGGCATCCATTCTGCATCCGTTCTGCATCCGTTCTGCTTCCTCCCCATGTCCGGGTGGATGGAGTTGTGCGGATGCGCAGCGGATGCCTAGCAGATATAGCGGATGCGTAACAGATGCAGAACGGATGCGTAGCAGATGCGTAGCGGATTCAGAATCGACAAACTGGATACATTTTCCTCACAAAAGTTTTAGGCAGCCCAAAACTTTTGGAGCAGATGAAGCGTCCATAAACGGATGCTGGACGGATAGAGAGGAAGCAAAATGGAGGCAGCTAGTACACAACGGATGCATCGCGTTAACCAACGGATGGCAAGGTTTTTTGTCCGTTTTACATCCTCTTTGCATCCGTTGGTTCAGTGTGACATGGGCTTAACACTGGAAGGACATGATACGCATTTGGAGTGGCATGCATTCCTATGGTATAATGAAAGTAGGGCACATGGATGCATTAGGAGACACTGTCAGGGACGCTTTATTAACAGCATGGGAGAAAATAAGGGAATACCATTCTGTTTGTCAACAATAGAGGGATTTGCATATTCACATGTTTTTAAAAGGGAACACATTATTAGATATGAGGAAATTTTAAATTTGGACTGAATAAGAGAATCAATATAACTTAGGTAAGGATGAGATATAAAATATTGATTAGAATGGTTATAAATATAAACAAGTAAGAAATATATGATAATAATATTATTTGCACAAGATATGTGTACCGAACCGACATACTGTAGAACTGAAAGATGTTTTTATTTGTTTTTGTTTTTTGTTATATATAAAAAAAAACTTTTTCCAAAAAGAAAATGTAATATTTTATTTCAGGTGGTTTTCAGTGTTAAAAGAATATAGACTAGATTTTAAACATGCCCAGGGTAGTTGCAAAAGCAACATACAATGGTTTTATTTGCATTTGATTTTAATGAAAGATAAGTTTAATTTTCATATGAAAAAGCTAGAATTCATCTTTCAGATGTTAACCATAGAGTATTTATCAATTTCTGACTTTTCCCCCTTTTCATGAAATTCAAACCAATACAGTTGCTCCTAAGGATTTTTATCTATACATTTATAGAAGTATGTTTGTTTGCTTGCGTCTGTATACTTAAGAAGGTTGCTTTTTAAAATGGAAAGTACCTGTGCTTTAGTTTAGTTTCACTTTCCTTTGTTTTTTTTCCAAACATATGATATATGTACATATTATGACAATTTTTCAGAATCATGCTTTGGGGTACCAGTTGATGAATATTTGTTGTCAGTTTATAGTTGAGAAAATATTCCTTCAGGAATCCAACAGCTTAATTCACTAGATTATGTCATCTTAATGTCAGGATAATTTTATGACATTTGTATCTGTGTCACATGAGTAAATCTTATCAATATCTCGATTACCTTAAATGATTGCAAATTACTGAACACTTCAGTAAATGTATTTTTATTTTTGTAAACCATGTTAAACATTCTCTATTGAAGCAACATAGTTTCATTTTCTATATGCTATGCAAGTTGAGTTATTACAAAGTTATGTCTCCCAGGTATAATATTAGTGTCCAGAATTGTACATAGGCTTTAACTAAGAAGCATAATGCATAGCTTTATCTTGTCAGAACAGATTTTCTGTATTCATATATGAGTCTAGTGAGAATGAAAGGGCATGTTTGTACCAAAATAAGATGTGTTCAATGATAAGGTTTGAAGACATAAGCATACATTAGTCTTGAATTGAGATTTAAAAACAAATTAGATAAAAAAATGTTCTGTGATTTTGTATTATATATTTTTCTTTCTGATTCATGATAGTGATGTTTACTGTTCACATATCCATTATTTTTACAGTGAAATAACTAGGTAAAATATTTCTGTTATTTTAGCTATTGCTTCCCTTCATTCGGCCACCAATTAACATGTCAATATTTGACTGTAACAAAATGTCTACATAAAAGTAATCATGCCAAATAGTTAAAACTCAGCACTTTTTACATTAAAATTGTAAATTAATCATAGCATATATACTTTTAAAATTATATTTATATATCTTTGTTAGACAAAGTGAAGCCCATGTCACACTGAACCAATGGATGCAAAGAGGATGTAAAACGGACAAAAAACCTTGCCATCCGTTGGTTAACGTGATGTATCCATTCTGTACTCACTGCTTCCGTTTTGCTTCCTCTCTATCCGTCCAGCATCCGTTTATGGACGTTTCATCCGCTCCAAAAGTTTTGGGCGGCCTAAAACTTTTGCGTGGAAAAAGTATCCAGTTCGTCCGTTCGGCATCCACTATGCATCCACTACGCATCCACTACGCATCCATTACGCATCTGATATATCCGCTAGGCGTCCACTATGCATCCACGAAACAGCATCCGCTCCAGCGGTAAACGGACGCGGGGAGGAAGCGGAACGGACGCAGAACGGATGCAGAAAGGATATGCGGCGGAAAGTTCATCCGCTCAAAAAGTTTAGCCCATGTCCCACTACACCAATGGATGCAAAGAGGATGTAAAGCGGATAAAAAAGCTTGCCATCCATTGGAAAACCGTTGTTTACTCACTGCATACATGTTTCATACGCTCTATCCGTCGAACATCCATCCACTGCAACTTCATCCGCGCAAGAAGTTTTGAGCTGCTCAAAATTTTTGAGCGGATGAACTTTCCACCGCATAAAATATACTTCCGCAACACACATGGGCAACAAAAGTTCTACATCCGTTGTCTTCCGTTAAACATCTGCTGTATCCTCTCAGCATCCTCTGGACATCCTCACAACTCACATCTGCTGCAGCTGAAAATGGAAAGAGGGAGGAAGTGAAAGGTCCACGGAATGTCCACACAGCATTAGTAGCACGGAAATAGAAAGGATATAAGCGGATGCATCTCGTATATAAAGCATTAAAACAGACAAAACATTTGTATATAGGATGTATCTCAGATATTTAGGATGTCTGCAGTATGCCTAGAGTATGTGGAAAGACACCTAGCGGAAAACCGATATTTCCTATAAAAAGGGGGAGGAAATCACCTGGATCTCAGTATCAGTCCAGCAGCCATGGTATACAGACCTCTTCACCCTTGGTCTTGCTCTTCCACATCATCCATTGATCTCCACCATGGATCATAACACAGTCCTTATGGTAGCTGCGATCATTCAACACCAGAACCAAGCCCTGTTCAGACTGTTTCACTTTTTCTACACTCGGAGAAGAAGGAGACATCCAAGAGCTGTGTGGGTCCCACAATGGATCGGGAGAAGAGTGGAGTTTGGACTGTATGACAAGCTGATGGTGGAGCTGAGGAATGAAGACACTCGTGCATTCCAGCACTTCATGAGGATGCCACCAGCCATGATTGATGAACTTGTAGAGCATCTGAGACACAGGTTGACCCAGCCAAGCACCAACTTCCATCCCAAACTGGACCCTGGACTGAAGATGGCACTGATTCTGTGGCACCTGGCCTCTGGAACCACATACAGAAACATACAGTATGCCTGGAGGGTGCCACACAAGAGCATCAGCAAAGTGGTCAGAGAAGTGGTGCAGGCCATCATCGAAGAATACAAGGAGGAGCTCCTCCAGTACCCCTCCACTGAAGAAAGATGGAAGAAAGTTGCAGAGCAGTGGTATCAGAAGTGAAACTTCCCACACATCATTGGAGCCATAGATGGGAAGCATGTGGCCTGCAAAGCTCCAGTCAAGTCGGGGTCCACTTATTTCAACTCCAAGGGCTTCTTCAGCATCATCCTCTTTGCCATGCTCGATGCTGACTACAAGTTCATGTACATTGATGCTTCAGGCAATGGCTCATCTTTGGATGCCCAGGTATACAACGCCAGTCACCTCAAGGAGGGGCTGGAGCACAACCTCATCGTGGGCTTCCCAGATCCAGAACCCCTACCCAACAACACACAAGATGTGCCCAACTTCATCGTGGGGGATGACAACTTCTCCATCACAACCTACATCATAAAGCCCTACACCTCCAGACTCCTCACCCGTCAAGAGAGGATCTTCAACTACAGGCTGTCCAGGGCAAGGCGGGTGGTGGAGAACGCCTTTGGCATCCTGGCCAACAGGTTCCAGGTACTTCTCACCACCATGCAGCATTGTCCAGAGACTGTGAGGAGGATCATGGAAGCTTGCTGCATCCTGCACAATCTCATGCGCACCCGCTACCCAGTCTTGCAGAACAGGCTCATGGACCTCCAACAAGCCAATGGGGTCATGGAGCCTGTGGAATGGAGGCAAGGGTGAAACCTGATCGACACTGAGGATATGCAAAGCCCCAACAGAGCCTCAAATGAAGTGAAGAACCAGCGCAACCTCCTGAGACAATGGTGCAACTCCCCAGCTGGAGCAGTGGAGTGGCAAGACAGGATGGTAGATGCTTAATGGATGCTTCCTTTAGCCTATCTCATCACACAGATGAGATTGGGCCATGTATGTTTGGTTGGTCTACAATGAACAGGGAGTTTAATGAAGAGTTGTGTTTTTGTTGACATGTGTGGATAATTATTACATTATTATTGATAATAAAGGGCCGTAGGTGTGGCACCTGGGAGGGTGGACCATACAGTCCCACTATGCTTGCACTGGAGGTTTATCTATCCCACAGCTATCCTAACCCATCCCACAGCTATTACCCATCCCACAGGTATCCTAACCCATTCCAAAGCTATCCTTACCCATCCCACAAGCATGCAAAGACTTAAACCATTTCTAACAGTTTCCAGCAAGACTTTATTAAAAAAAAGAAATGAAGCAAGTGTATGAATCAAAAATATACTTTATTAACAAGAAGCTACAAAACAAAAATGAGTCTCTGGCACTCCTCTTGGTCGCTCAGTCTCATGGGTGAAGGGTCCAGGTGCTGTGGAGGTGGCTGGTCCTGGAGTGCTTGTCATCAGTTCCTCCAGAAGCAGAAGCAGCAGAAGCCCCAGCCCCAGAAGAACGAGCCCGTGCTGCAGAAGCCCCATCTGTTCGGCGTCCACTCTGCTTCCGCTGTATCTGTTCCGCGTCCGCTTTGCTGAGGCCCCCTGGAAGCCCTGCGGATGTGCCACCCACTCCCATCGACTTCCATCCGCTGGGCTTCCGTTCTGCATCCGCTTTCCATCCGCCATGTGTCCTCCCTGCGTCCGTGTTATCCGCTCCAGTTATGCAATTTTTTTCCCCTTTTCAGAGCGGATAACAACGGATGGAACATTTTGCTCATCCGCTGTGTCCTTTT
Source organism: Laticauda colubrina (assembly GCA_015471245.1). Lineage (NCBI taxonomy): Eukaryota > Metazoa > Chordata > Lepidosauria > Squamata > Elapidae > Laticauda > Laticauda colubrina. The sequence continues at coordinate 6,384,669 of BLBF01000026.1, read as the reverse complement.
TGCATCCGTTGGCCAGTGTGACATGGGCTTAAAAATACTTAAATGCTCAGGTATAAAAAAACATTTTGTTTTTGTTGGGTCTGGTTCAGTTATGCTTTTTTTCTAATTTGAATAGATTAAGTTGTAGATTCCAATGGTTATCATTTCATTATCTGTTTTTATTATTATATTTTTCTTTTTCCCCTGACTAGTTGTATCCAACCCTAGGTGGTAGTACTTGTCTCCATTTCTTAGCTGAGGAACCAGAATTGTTCATAGGTATTTCTGTGGTCAAATGGCCCACATGACTATATGATGAGGAGCACAGAACACTGTTATCTTCCCACAAAAGTAATACCTATTTATATATTTGCATGTTTTTAAACTGCTAGGTGGATAAGAGCTAGGGCAGGTAACAGGAGTTCACTCTGTCATGCAGATCTCAAATCCAGCTTTCCATAGGACAAGCTCAGTATCTTTCAATAAAGAACCCAATCAAGTAACTACATTAATTTAAATCCAAGATAAACAGACAGACAAAGAAAAACAAAGAAAAAGAGAAAATACGGAAAATAAAAAGAGATCTACTGCAATTAGAACAAAGAGACAGTCCCAAATATGCTTTTTCAAGAGGCAACTGGAATTTCTTGTTTTCCTTTTAAGATGTTTTACTTCTCATTGAAGACGCTTCTTCAACTCTGACAGGATGGTGCAGAATGGAAGGAGTGATATTCCTTGCACATAGCAGGACATTTGTATTCTTTTAGAAAGTAATTGAGGTCACTTGGAGGTTTGTTTATGTCTTCATGGTCAACTGAGCAATGCAAATGTGTGTGAGCCTTCTTGGAATTGCTGAAAGGGCTGTGTTGTAGAGCTATGCATTCTGCACGATGTAACTTCCTGTGTCCATTCACTAGTGAGGATAGATACAGGCTGTTGGGTATGAGTCTGTGTTGTCTGCTTCCCAAATTGAAGTGCAAATGGTTCCTGTAGTTTGCATTTTTTTTTCTTCTGGAAATCCATTCATACTCCAGTTTCCTCTTGAAAAAGCACCTTTGGGACAATCATGACCTGGATGACTGGAAATCTCCATAATTAAAGAGACAGATACTACAAATATAAAATTGGCCATATATATAAAGCAAATAGTCAATCCAGGCTGTAATCAGTCTGTGTAGAACTTGAGTCTTAGGTGACTTCTTATGTATACACAATGTATGCTATGAGCTTTTCCTGAGGTTGTCAATGCCCTTTTGAACTATATGGGCTAGTAAATGAAATGCATTCATTTACTAGCCCATATTGTCCTGTACTTGGCAGTTATGATGCCTGATAGGATTTTCCATGGTTGTGGGAATGCAGGTTTGTTATGGTAGCTGGACAGAACATGACTTGCCTCTTGTTTGGAGGAATTTACTTTCTTTTTCTCTGTGTGTGTAATGAGAGAGAGTTGGTGCACATATATATTTGTGAGTATATAATATGCCAATGTCTTCAATTAATCTGATTATCTGGCAGATTAATTGCCAGAATCTATACCTAGATTTAATAGTTAAAGTTATAAAGGACAACACTGCTAGGTACCTCTTAAAATTGTGATGGCATCTGAATTAAAACAATTAAGTTCTGAATAACATTTAGTTGGTTCATAAATATGCACAATCATCTTACCAGCCCCAAATATAAATTTAATTTATACTGGTTTTGAAATATATATATATATATATATATATATATATATATATATATATATATA